>JAQFXW010003117.1:0-12246 GCA_034693945.1 Dendrobaena attemsi
TACAGCCCGAAGGTGTGTCGGAGTTTTACACGCCGAAGCGCTTCAGCAATTGTGAGTGAAGGACTTGCTAAAGGTCTGTATGCGGTGGGTGGGATTCAAACCCGCAACCCTTCGGCTGCATGGCAGCGACCTTCACCACTACACTACCATGTTCACATGTGAAGGAGACCCTCGTCGGCTTGCTCGGTCATCTCAGCGGCTGTGGGTGAGGTCGCAGGTAGAAAACCCATCTGCTAAGCTAAGTAAGAAAAATACATAACGCTGGGCTGAATGTGTCTAAGAATCGTTATGGAGCATTATAGGATGGGTCAAAAGGGGTGATTTCCGGCATTACATAATTATGCTTTGACCAAGTGTTGTAATATAATGTATTCAGTATTATTTTACTCAAATTGTGTACTGTTATGTGCTTTTTTTGCATAGATGTTGTAAAGTATGAGCAGCAATCTCATGCTAATAAAGATGACTTGCTTACTTATATATGTATTTATTGGCAGCTGCTGCCTAAGACAATGCATTTCTTCTGTATATGTTGTGTGTTTTGTATTTTTTGTTGCAGATAAGTGAGCGAGAAGATGAAACCTCTTCACATCAGTTCTGCATGAGTACGGAGTTCTTTGAATGGTGCTGTAAATACTTCACAGAGTCAATGATGCGACGGTTGGAGGAACACGATCCGGAAGGTCCGATTGCGCAGGAGCGTGACTTCCGCTACACTCGAGCAGCCAGAGCACAACGAATGGCAGCAGAAGAACGTGCTAAAACAAGTAAGCATTTTCTGATATACCTAGCACTGTAAGAACTGCAGATTTCTTATTTAATATCACTCTTTAAGCGTTGTATTTGCAATTATGTATGCTGTTGCATTAGAACCTTTGTTGAGTGCTTATTGTTGAGCTGTGTAATCTGCACTGGTGCTTAAATTGTCTCAGAATGTAACATTTCATTTTAAAGATGGCACGGTAAAGGTTTTGCAAAGTTATGTTATTATCTATGTAAGGATTTTACTTGTGTTTCGACAGAAATTGGTCGACTAGACGATCCTGTGTTTATGAATCGAAACCTCGGCATTCCAAGCATTCTTCGGTTTCATCCATATGAGTCCCATTTGGTTGTCGGAGATAAAGATCATGTCTGGTATGTCCAGCTCATGTGTTAATACACCAGATAACATATGGATTACGCTTTATTAATTTAATCATTGAGTCAGCTACTGGTGGTTTTTGCAGTTTACTCATTCACATTTTACTTACGGTAATCCATTCCTTATTCAAATTGACTGATTTATCAACCTGCTTACAGTCCATGTTGATCTATTGGTAGCACACTAACACACTTATTAATCTTTGATCCTACAGTTGCAGGTTTGAGTCGACTGTGCAAAATTTTTAAGTATGACCCTGAACCAGGTGTTTGTACATGTGTGCCTGTTTTACCAATCAGTAGAACTTGGTATCTGTATTGCTGGTAGACAGAGAATTCTGTGATGTGCTAAACCCCATGTCCAGTACCTTGTAATTCTAGTATTGCTGGCTCAAGGGCAAAACGGCCTATAGGCACCTTCCAAAAATTTCTCCATGGGAAATGGGAATTTTTTGTTGTTGTACTAAATATTAAACAAGCCTTTTGGGGATTTACATTTTATTTGCTTTACTTATTATATGTTCAAAGTTTGATCAATTGATTGATTACTCTGTTGTAGCGTGTGGGATTGGGAACAGTCATGTAAGCTTAACTCTTTCTCCAACCGCAATCCTCGACACACTAGAATTACGTATACAGAGTTCATCAACTCACACGACCGAGCACTGCTAGTAACTGGATCCGGTAATTTTTAAATTGGGATTATTGGAAATGAATAAGATATATTTTCTAATGTTCTGTGTTTTATTTATTTATCTATTCTTATATTTCTACTAGCTTCTGTACCCAGCTTTGCCTGGGATTAAATCCTATGCACTTCTATGTCATTCACTCATTTCAAGAACCTACTCAGAGGCGCTCCCAGTTCAACTACGGTATTGAACTGACAGAACTGAAGGACCCATTAATAATTGCAAAATAGTGTTAATTAACAGTGGTTTATAGATGCATGCTCAATGATAAAACACTTATTCTAGGGTCCCCAGGATATGGTTGAAAAGTTCCTTTTTGAAACTAGAAAGCGAGGGTAGTGATTGAATCAAAAGTGGAATGATACTGCCTCTTGACGTCCACTACAACTCAGAGATGTGTTGGAGTCAACATGCCGAAGCACCTTGGGCAATGGTGAGCAAAGGACTCGCTCAAGGTTCCTGCACATGACTGGTCTGCAAACCCGGGACATTCCGGCCACAAGACTTCGCCTATCCCACTACACCACGACGCCCTCAGGATTTGGTAGAAAATTGTTTTTGATACACTCATCTTGATATTGAAAGGAAGTCATCATTTTTAAATATTATTAGTAGAATTGATTTGATTATGTTCCCTCAGGAGCAAGAAAGCTCGGAATGGAAAAGGATTATTTATAAGAAACTTGGCCTCACCCCAGTTTTCACAGCCATCCAGAAATGTGCCTCCGAATGGTAGTGTGATGACGATGTATAACGAGAGCTTGTACAAATGGCTGATGCATAGGTTAGATTGCAGTGAGTCTATCACTTGGAGACAAAACAAAAGTGGACCTGTAAGATACGTTATAGAACCTAATCCAAAGTTCAAGATTTAACAAATAATTCTACTGGGGCATTACAGTGGAGACACTGGTCAGCGCTCAAGATTCACAGATTGGTTACAAATTGAATGTAGATTGCAGAATATTTGTTGGAGATAATAGCCAAACTTAAGCAGAAAATGACTGAAGTCATGTCGCAGATACGAGGTGTCATGTCTGTCTACATTGATATTGATGTCATTTTCAGATGATGGTGGTGTCAGGATTTGGCGCAATTACAGTGCAGAGGATAACTGCCAGACAGAACTGGTAACTGCATGGCAGGCGCTGTCTGATATGCTTCCAACTTCTAAAGGTACAAAATCTATGCTAATATGTTAATTTTAACAGAATTCATATGAAATTATTGCTTGAACAAATTCATTTAAGTTGATCAAAATGGCGATTCTAACAGAACTGTTGGCTTGAAGTTAAACATGTTGAGGTGTTACAGTTTTGTTTGCATCGAATGCCATTGCTTCTTTTAGCAACTGCTGAAGGCAGTTATTGTATTTTATGCATTTGTTTTGTGGCGCTACTTTCCACAAATAGTCAAACCTCCCTATGGCCTTCGTTCTAGACCACACAATTTTCTATTGCCAGCCAAAGATGACCATGTCTCTGCTATTTGTTTTGTATTATTGAGTTTGTCGTGGAATACAATAAGTTTATATCATTAGCTTCCTGACAATGAACAGAACAGGGATTGATTTGGTACATGACCAGAACTCTGTTCCACTGCCTCTAATCGGCTATAGTTATGCCATCAGCATGAGCTACTGTCACCACTGTCAGTTTTAACTTTGGTATGATCAGAACGTTTGCCAGGGTTCAAATGCTTTAGTTGTGAAGAAAAATGTTAAAGGATGATTAATCATGACAAGTGTGTTTCTTCTACGTTGTTCTTTAACAAATTGCATATCGGTTTGCCGATAGGTTCTGGTATAGTAATGGACTGGGAGCAGGCATCAGGTTCACTCTATACCTCTGGTGATGTGCGCTTTGTCCGCATCTGGGATGTACAGACAGAGCTTCGAGTGCAGGTGAGACAAAGCATGTGAATGATAAATAGAAATGTTCTTTGTGAATCACCGGCTGAAGACTTATGCAAGGAACTAATCTAACAATAACTTTTGTTCATTGACAACTCAAACGGACAGCTAGCTCACAGTATGATTACATAGTATGAATGAATGATGCAGGTTAATGCAGACATAAAATAAAACTGATCATGCATGGTGCTCAATTAATTCTACATCACATTTTACAATGCTGCTGCCAAGCCTGAGTTAACCTGAAGTGAACTCAGGTCTTAAGCTCTTAGTACCAGTGAGTTATCCATTACTCTAATCCCGTCCCATAATGACGCTAGAGAGAGGGTTTGGGTTTGGTCAGTAAGATTTTTTAAAGCAAATGTTAATAATTTAAATGCTATGATTTTTGTCTGGTTAACAATATCTGGTTAGCACTGTTTATACCAAGGCCATAGCCAGGATTTCGTTTCGGGGATGTTTTCCACGTCCTACAAAAATTTCTTTTACATTATTTGATTTTAGGGGTGATTTACACGAAAGAACTCATATTTTCCTGCCTTTGTACATTAAAAAGTAGCTTTTACGTTGTCATTTTTTCATTTTGGTGGTGTTTATTGTTTAAACACCCAAAACACCCCTGTTTACGGCCTTGGTTTATGCTGTTATTGACAAAAGTCAATATCTGAGGTGAAGGCTGCAATCAGTATCAAACATGGACAGAAGTTGCTGAAATAATATTATTTGGTTTAATATAATACTCTGACAACACCGGAACGCAATGACATGAGTTTGACTCTCTTCGACAGAAGCCGGCTGACCTAAATCAATGCCTAATGCGTGGTGATGCTATTACAGCTAAGGGTAAAATAGTATCCTCCCATCATGCAGGCTGACTGAGAAACAGCGTCACAAATACAACAATTTCTATAAACATTGTGACATCACCAATGCATTCAATTGGCGTCCTTGAACAAGATCATACAATGACATACAGTTCTAAGCACATAAACATTTTGTTTGTGCAAAGATCGTTGGGAGTATGTATCAATCATACATGTCATTTTGTGGAAGGATCTGCCAACAAATGCTGACAGTTGCATTACAAGCCTTTCGCTGGACAGGCATTCAAAATTCGTCTTCATTGGGGGCTGTGGAGATGGAAGTGTTCGTGTATTTGACAAGCGCCTGCCACCAGCAGATTGGTAAGTTGGTTGTGCAAAGATCGTTGGGAGTCAAGTTTTAAAGTTAGTATTGGAAGTTAGTACGGTCGCTAAAGTTCAAAGAACTGACAGCACAAGGTGACTGGAAGAGAATTAGAATTCTGGATTTATTGTCTGAAGGTTGATCTGCTTCTGATGCGTCATGAGTTGGTGCTTAAAAGTTACTAATTACCTAAGTAATTTACTTATTGACCTGCACTGTTACATGGGTCACTGGCCATGTAACTACGAGAGTGAGGACTGGCCAATCCAACTCTTATGACATGGCTTGGAAAATCGAAATTTCTAAGACTTTATACTCAATTGCTCATGGCTGTTGAAGATTGTCTTAACAAATTTGTCTCTTTACCGTTTGATTTACGGTGGTGAATCAGGCTACAATTTGATAGGACGTGTAAATTTTTTTAAGATAAAATGCTATGAGCTATCTTTTGTTGCAGTTCATTAAGCAATTTTACTTGGATAATCTTTTTTACCAAACTACACTTATTTGCAATATATGTAAGCAGTCAGGTCACTCGTTGTCCATTTTGTTACAGCGTCGTGAAGGTTTTCCGTGAACATCCCACCTGGGTTGTTAAGGCGTACACATTGCAAAGCTTTCCAAACAGAGTAGTTAGTGCAAGGTATTTGGATATTCTGACTTCATGTGAGGGCTTTTTGTGCAAATGGTAATATACGGCATTTATAAAAAAAATTTAACTTTTCAAAATATAATTTGGAATCTGTGTTTATTTAATGGCAATTAGGTTATCTACAATGTTAAAACTGGGCTGTTTAATAGTATGTGTTCAATGACC
The DNA here is from genome assembly GCA_034693945.1 of Dendrobaena attemsi. Classification (NCBI taxonomy): domain Eukaryota; kingdom Metazoa; phylum Annelida; class Clitellata; order Crassiclitellata; family Lumbricidae; genus Dendrobaena; species Dendrobaena attemsi. Next base: position 5,750 of record JAQFXW010003117.1, read on the forward strand.
CATTTTTATGGTGCTTTTACTTTTGAAACATGTCAATGTCGCCATGTTTTATGTTATTGTTTGTTGATATACTAAGCACTAAGCACTGAGCGGGAAATGTTTTTGGCAGCACACAGGGTGATATTCGCTTGTGGGATTTACGGAAGAATGAGTCGCTCAAAACGATCAACACACCGCAAGGACTTACAGCGGTCGATGCTCATCAGTATTCAGAGTTACTTGCTTGGTAAGAGATGAGTGGGCTTCTGTTGCTTTGGTGGCAGAGTGTCCCTTGGAATACTATATATCTCATGGAAAAATCGTTGAATTATAGTAATGGTTCATTAATTCATGTTGTCACCAGGGTGTTTGTTGGCCATTACAGTTTCTATTTTGAGTCATAGTTTTTTCAATGCTCGTGTAGAAATGGTGTAATATGGAAATTATTTTGTGGTGCAGATTTGTTTAATAGTGTTTGAACCAAATACAAAGTGGTGATTACAATATTTAAAGGTGCCATACTTGTTTACTTGCAAACTAGACTCTCCAAGAACTTGATACTGCACATAGACCCAAACCTACATATAGTATTATGAAATGTTAATTGATCTTTTCATGATTCACACAGGAAGTGATATCATGTAGATCAGTGCTGTGCAACCTGTGGCCCGCCAGCAAATTCTAGCAGGCCCAACAGTGTTAGAAATTTGTGTAAAAATTATGCGAAAGAAGTCTCTGACCTACTTGCTTAAAAATTGATTCGTAACTTGGCTTATTATTTAACAATGCGAACACTGAAATCCAGTTCCCAGTTATTTTATCCAAAATTTATTTTTCATAATTATTTGTTTTAACCATATTTAAGTTAAGGTGGACAATTGTGTGTTTTGTAGTGGTTCCGTTCAACAGTTTGTTGCTGTCTACGGCCACAATGGAGAGGCCATCAGCACGATTAAATACCACGAGGGTTTCATGGGTCAGAGGATTGGTCAGGTCACCTGTCTGGCCTTTCATCCTCTCAAGGTTAGTCAGTCTGAAGCCATTGCATCTTTGAAATGGTATATTGGCAAAGAAATTCTCTCTGGCTAAATAGTCATCTTATTATGCTCAATAATGGCTGGGCTCTGTATGAATCACCATTCTGCTATATAGTAACTCTTCTTTGGCTTTTTTTAATTAGGAAAGTTGCATGTGAATTGATCTTTATCATCATTCTCTGCAAAAGATATTGTTATTATTATTTGTTTGAGACAGTGAACCTCAAAACTTTCTGGTATCTGGAATACCTGTTTGATTGGTTGTCAGAAAATGACGAGCAACTAGTTATATATGACTTTTAATGTGCTTAATTCACAAAATCTTGATCCCTTAATGACATTGCTTTGCCAAGATTATTGGCAAAAATTCTGTTCTTTTTTCAGGTGAAACTGGCTGTAGGAAGTACGGACCAGTTTGTTAATGTCTACTCAAGTGCAGACTCGAGAAAGAAATAACAAAACAGAGCTGAGTAGTAATTTCCTTGAATCTTACCGAACCTGAAAAGTCTGCAAAGCACGAATTGGTAGATCTGCCGGTGACATTTGATACGTTCAACTGGGTTTAGGTGAGAAAACGAAGCTTCAGCATTTGCTGCTACCAATGCGTGTGACTGAGTGGGATAGGCGGCATGATTTTCCATTTAAGCAGCGGGATGCATTTTGCTATCTAGTGTATCTTTCTTCAATGTATTTTAGTATGCCAGAGTTTATTTGCGGCTGAACTGAATGGTTGCATCGTTCTCTGCCCATCTTGGCAAGATTCATATTAACAGTTATGGGCACTGTATATAATACAGCAAGAAGGCAGGAACAGTTTCGAGCACAATTATTTGCTATACCAACGTATGGCATTACGTCTGCGGCACATTTTGCAACCTCTTATAAAGATTCCAGAGTAGACTTAAACCTTTGGAAGGACAGGCATTGGTCAGTCTTTTGTAAATTGAATTCCATGGAAAACATTTTCCAGTTAATTCCAGAACTGGTGATTCGTGCAAAGCGAGAAAGCCATAAGTTTTATTATATTTGTGCATCATGTTGTTGCATCACACGAAATGAAATAATGGCAGCTTTTCTGGAATATGGTTTTGTCTAGAAGTAGTTTTCTCACTCAGGTTATGTGTCCAAAAGCAAGATTTATACTCTGAGCGTTGGTATAAAGTTTGCAGGAACATGTGCAGATGCTCAAATTTTGTTGTGTCTTGCTACATGTCTTGCTATTATGTTTATTCATTGTGATTAGGTAAATTCACTTGTTGTCACCTGAATTTAACTGCAAGATATACTTTAATAAATGTCAGTTAAGCATTTTCATATATTTTGCAGGTTGATTTAATCATGTGAATAAGGCTTTAACATTTCGAACTACTCTGAAAGGTTTCCTTAGATTTACTTTTTTCCTTTTGAGCAGCTTTAAGGCATATTTTGACAAAATTGATATCTGGCTTAACATCGTAAAAGTGCAAAACTTAGGAGGCTTCTTGAATCAGTCACCTGAAATCCATTGATATTGGTTTTGTGTAAACACTGGCATCTGTCAAATGCTGGTAAGCTATCCACTTGCTTTTGAAGTATAAAAATATTTGTTTACCAGATTCTAGAAATTGTAAATTACTTTTCCTTTGTACTACACCGTGTCCCCCCAAAAAGCTGTGCAAAACTGTTTCTGTCAGAACTTTATGAAATTTTCACCAATTTTAATAACTTTTGGTAGGTAGATGTCATTAAGAAATTTTAACGCCTTGCGGAAATATTATCAAAAAACTGATAAATTGGCACATCTGTGTTTAACAAGGTAGTGCAGTGATATGAGTTAGGTGAGGTGGAAAATTGTTATATCGTATAAAATTTCAGCCATTTTTCCACCTACCTACCTACAAAAAGTTTTTAAAATTAGTGAACATTTGACGAAGTTGTGACAGAAACAGTTTTGCACAGTTTATTTTGGGACACGGTGTTTATGGGTCGTTTGATCACAAGCTTCAAGAAGTTTGAATTACTCAGCACATTTAAGGCTGGTTCTCAAAGTGAAGGGATTCTTTACGCTAAACGTTTACTAATATTGACAAACTGTGTTGTTGAAATGGAGTTGATTACATAGAAATAATAACAGACTGTGTCTACTGTTTGCACTGAACTCATCTGTCAGTTACTCAAGTAATCTAAGTTAGACCATTTGCAACCAGTGTAAACTGTAAATATGCAGCTTGAGCATTTGTTAGCACACCCCAAGTGTTCATGCATGCATTTTTATGGTTGAACGTGGTGTTGACAAAGTTGATTTTGATCTCTAATTGGCATTTTTATGGTTGTGAATATTGGAATGCTGTATGGTGTTATTGAAATTTGAGACTGCTGTTAAATATAAAAATAAGTATACATACTTAACCGATTGTCCTGCTGAATATGCTTTGTGTGATGCACATCTCGGTAAAGAAAACGTAATATGTGAAAAATGTAATATGTATGAATTATGCGCTCAATATATGCATGCTCTGGTGTAAATTAATAGTTTTGATACTGAGCGGTGGCCTGTCATGATTGTTTCACTATTTCTAATTATATAAACATCACTTTCTGACACTTTGTAATGTGTATTTTTGAATAAAGTAATAACATGAAATTGTAAGCAAACGCTTACAAGTATAGCACCACTCAAGTTAAGCCGTGCTCTAGACTCGTGTCGGTGTTTAAGTCATCATATAGAAAAAGTTTCAAGGCATCTCCGGAACTAGGTGAGAGGACTAATCACTTAGGTTGGGGAAGGTGAGGAAGGGAGCTACAGGTCGATGGGTCAACTTAGGCAAAGCACGTGAAGTGGGCTTTAGCAGAGCACATTATATGTGGGACTAAAAGAAGTTCACAGGTTGAGAACTACTAATAAACCCTTGAGAGTAAGGAGATCATAGCTCAAATGGACCTCAGATAAGGAAGGCAGTTTTCATGAGGGACAGAGTTTTGAATTACCACACATTGTTGGTTAGGGAGCGAATGAAGTGAATTCCAAATAATCTGAAATATGAGCAAACTTCAGATGCCTTAGGCAAGCAGTAGCATGCAAATGGATCGTTGCTTGCAAGTGTTAGAAGAGGAAAGTCCAAATGCATAATCAGATTACCTATCTTGATACTTAGGAACCCTAAGTTCAGTTTAATGTATTGAAAACATTGTTTGGAATCTTCTTTCTTACAATCAGGTTTAGTTGTCTGGCATTGTCATGGGCTCGTGTTGCCTAATGGCCATGAAACTACGATATAATGTGCTAGTCAATAGTTCGATAAGAAGTTCCTGCGAAGTAAGCAAGTAGACTTCGATAAAAAGATTTGATAAGTCGGTCGTATTGTATGTGATCTTTATGAATGTGAAGTTCTAGAACTGCTGCCATTGTGTTTCACTTGAGGACTCTTTGATAAATAGGTAATGAATTCTCACATGTGTAATTGTGTATGGTATGTTTATATGCCCTCAAGTTGTCCGCATCATGTATATAACAAATTAACCTTCACGGCATAATCGCTCTGTGATTATTAACCAGAAAATGTGAAGTCTTTTTATGATGTAATTGAATTTGCATGTGATAGTTATGAAGAACTGTCTAATTCATACAATTTTGTTCTTTATCCCAAATATTTTTCATTATTTTATCGAAACAGGCAACAATAAAACTCTATATATATGCCAGCTGTTGTGAAATAATTTGGGGAATACTTTGAACTCGTGATATACAATATACATGTACCACAGTTCAGACAAATTTTATATTGCTGTAGCACGCACAAAATTTGTGGGTTTCTGACCGCACTTGTTTTAATTCAAATTCTTCTCTTAAGCGCTTACTTAACAAGCTGAGGCATTACCCAATTAAAGAATAACAATTTGTAAAGATTACAGCACATTCAGATTGTTTGACTTAATTCATATTAAAGAGTGTTCGAATATTGAAGTTTCAGTAGTAGTATTGTGTTGTCACTGTCAAAAGTAAAATGGTAGCTCATCATAGCATTTTAAGTCAAGCAATTTATTGAACCAACAACAAACAAATAGCATCTTGCAGCATGAAGACAAACACTACAATATAGATCTGCATAAAGCACGTGTTGACACATGCCAAGAAATTGGAGCATGACTAACACTAATGCAATAACAGTGTCCAAAGATTAAATTGCTTATTAAGAGGTGTCGAACCTCCAAATCTTTACAAATCTAAACTTAAACCAATCCGGCTTATCATTTAAGACTTTTGTCAGAGAACCAAAAGTGTGAAACAAGACACAAATGGTCAATCATTGTAACAGGGACACATTTTAGATGGCAAGCCATTAGGTGACGGTTCTCTCTTTTAAGTGACGGATCTCATACAAAGATCACATAATGCACTTAACTACTCTTGTTGTTAGAGCTGTATACCGATTATTTCTAAATTTAAACATGTCTACTTAGTCTGGGACTCTGGTAACAGCCCCACCATCCCACACCCAGTTACATTAGACTCGTCCACGGAATTTATTTATAGATAAGTCCAGATTAAACTTGAACTTTTATCCATTTTTGGAAATATTATTAAATATTATTATGCCTGTTAATTAAATCAAGAAAGAAGACATTTTCCCATGCATGTTTCAGAATTAATCATACTGAGTCTACAGAATGAGTCTTCACATCACCGATTTTGCCAGTTACACACTATTAATGTTTAATCTATGCCGTACAGACGTTGGGGCGTTGCCTACTGCATAGTAATAGGCCTAAGAGTTCGTTTTAAAAGTCTTGGTCTTGAGACAAAAAGTCCTGGCCTTGGTCTTGAGGCCAAAGGTCTTGATCTTGGTCTTGAGACCAAGACTTTTTGAGAAGTCAATGAAAACAGTAGGCCTAATACATGATTAGTTATAGCCTACTTACTTATGGTCACTATATATAATATTCAGTAGTGACTTGCAGTTCTATGAAGTTCTTATTACTTTTAGGTTTTGGATACCTGTAGACTTATTCTAGTTCTTGCTATTTTTGCCCGGATGTTCAGTGAATTCAAAGTCGTAAAATCTTATAATATAATGAGAAACCAATAATGGGAGGATTTAAAAGACACGACTTGTGCACCTTTGTGTACCAGCGACTCGTTCACCTGCAGAATGTTTTTCCTTTTTTTTTCATGGTCGGATCTTTATGAGGCCACACAGAATATTTTGGTGTAAAAATGCTGAGTGATTTGGTGTTTATAAAATGCAAGAGAAATAGGTTGCATTTCCCGTGACAGACTTTGAGAAATAATTATTGCTGGAATCTGTCTTGCTTTTTTTGAAAGAAATGATTATATTATTCATTAAAACACTGACAATATTTTTATCATGTGAATGTATGAGTGATTTCAAAAGTCTTGAATGGTCTTGAAAAGTCGATCAAAGCAGTCGACCTAAGACATGATTACTTATAGCCTCCTTACTTAAGGTCACTATATATATAGGCCTAATATTGATGCATTTC
>JAQFXW010003118.1:0-12245 GCA_034693945.1 Dendrobaena attemsi
CAGCTAACAGAAACTTAAAATAAATTACTGCCCCGAGTGGGATTTGAACCCATGCCGCCAGATCTGACACTGCTCAGCGTATCGACCAACCGCTCTCTCCACTAAGCTACAGACCCACCCCGAGTATACCATACAGGAACGCTGTTCCGCTTAATTAGGGGCTACCTAATAACGTCACACGCGATGATATGGCAACTACTAGTCCAGTTAGCTACATTGGGAGCGCGTCGGCCGTGTGTTTGCATGGTACCGAGTACGAACACGATGTCTGCCGACATTCAGAGATCTCGGGCTAGCACATGGGACGTGTGTCGAGCAATGGGATAGTCGATGCTTTATACATGTATGTTCTATTACATGTATATTGCATTGTAGTGTGTTGTATTAAAACGATATGACGAAATCGGTGTTTCTCGACAAGAGTTCCTAAAGCAGTGATATCCAGGCACTACTAAGTAGGGTTGTCAAAGTAATGATAGCCATGTAGCATATTTCTACTATGTACTTTAGTACTCCACAAAGGCGGAAACACAAAAAATTGAGTTAACCAGCGTTGCAAAATGCACAGCAGAAACAAAACAAAACATTGAACAAAAGATGTTTGAATATAAAATATGAAAATGTTCATAAGCGTCCTTATAACTGATTTTTCCATTCAGAATACAGGCAAGTTCGTCATCATATAGAAAATTGTCAGCAAAGTAGCACCAGAAAATGTTCTTAAGAAAGTCAGAATTAGAGTTAACTATATAGTCGCCAATTGAACATCTTAAGATGTTTCTTATTTATGTGATGGTGTTTGGTACCACCGAACCGGTATTCGGTATGTGAACAAATCAAATGTTGTTCATCAAAGGACTGTATTATGCCTAGCTAAATGTTGTCAACAACCTCTGTTGTCATAAGCTGTCGTCAAACTCTGGAAACCAGCCCCCAGACGATAAAATATCTGGACACAATGAGGAAAATTTAATATTCTGCAATTATCACTATAGTTTCATTTGATCAACCACTATAGTTTCATTTGATCAATCACTAGGCCGTAGCCAGGATTTTGTTTTGGGGGTGTTTTCCATGTCCAAAATATTTCTTGTACATTAATTCATTTGGGAGGGGGGTGTTTTACGTCCAAAAAATTCGTATTTTCCTACCTTTTCACACTAAAAACAAACTTTTACATTACCATTTCTTCATTTCAAGGATTGTTTAAACACCCAAAAATCCTCCTGTCTACTGCCTTGAATTCAATCAGTCAATCAGAAATCATTTGGATAGCGCTCCTTCAAGGAACTAGGAAGGCAGATCGCTGAGTTAGACGATACAATCGTGCATGCAGTATGGACCTGCGTCATTCATGGTAAGAGGAGAGTTTTTATCTGGAATGTATCTACTGTGTAGCTTCTGGCGTAGGTTGTAGGGGACTGTTAAGTGTTCGTGCAACGGTGTTCACGAGCGTACAATAAACATTATCAATAATCTTGAACTTCTCAATCAATTAATAAATAACTTGGCACACTAGACTATACGAGCTAGAGTAGACCAATTTCAGTTCTGTCTCTCTCTGTCTCTATCTATCTGGCTCTTTCTATATCTCTGCCTCTCAGTCTCTGTCTGTCTGCATCTCTTTTCCCTCCCTCTTTTTCACCTTACATCTCATTCCATCTCTCTCCCTCTCATCCTCTCTATTTCTGTCTTTGTCTTTTTCGTTGTGTCTGCTCTGTCTCTCTCTCCCGCTTTCTCTCTCCCTCTACCCTGCCTCTGTAATCGGTATCTATGGCGTCTTTTGATCCTAATTTGCGAGATTTACTAGGTCTACTGTTGGACGAATTAAGAGTCTGCCCTCTCCTAATACATGCACTTGCTTTTCGACAGCGTAACAGAGTTTGTGAAGAGTGCGGAGTAGTATTGAAGGCACTTGGAGCGATATGTGTAGTGGTTTCTTCTGGAGCTCAATTCGTCCTTCAGACTGACGTCTCTTGGAGAACCGATGTGTCCATGCTTCACGTAGAAGACGCCGGAACATTGACAATGGTCTTTGACGAGAAAGTTCATGAAGATGTCCTCACAGTTCTTGCTTCTATCGATGTCTTCTCGGATCTTCGCCACGCATCTGTCTTGAAACATGCGAAGGTAATGTCGGTGAAGGAAGACTGCTCCTGTGAGAATCAGGCTGTAATAAGATCTTGGGTTTAAATTTAAGTAAGTCATGTTTGACGGGCTACCACTGTGAGCTCTGTGGTAAGGTCCGACGAGACCCCAGGAATACTTCTGAATAACAACAAACACAAAAAGCAACATAACAAATCGTTATTTCATTGGTCTGACTATTCTCCGTGGTTGTCTGCCCAATACAGAAACAGACATAAAATGTGACAACTGAACACGTCCTATGGTACTACTTTTAGACATTTAAGAAGCATCTATCTATAGTAAGTGGAGTCCTTCCCAGCTTGTCAGATATCGGGAAAAGAAACAGCTCTTGAGAGGAGCAAATGAGGCGGAGAGGGATTATCACACACGCTGAATGCGAAGTCTTAGAGGTAGGCTAGAAAATTATTTCATGAGCAAAGCGTAACGTTTAAAAGTGTTATCATTGGTGTCTAAAAATTAGTATTATAATGGAAGTCTTTCGGATAACATAGGTCGCCAAACGCATGCGAATCTTTTAAAGGAAAATACCGCCGACCATCTACTTCACCACCGACTTTGACAATAAGTCGATTTATTTGAAACACTGAAATTAAAATTTTAGTGTCTAGAAATCAACTTAACATTAGCGTTAGTAATATATTTCGAAATAGACACTTTAGTGAGTGAATTATCACTTACCTTCCAGATTCCAAATGCTCGCTTCAAATCAGGTTTAGATAATAGGATATCATCATCAACGCTAAATACTCCTGAAATAATTTTCAACGAGAAACTATAATTAGCCAGTTCCTTAGTATTGAAACTGGTTATAATAATGAGAAGTCAACGTCCGTCATCAGTCAACCAAACCAGTCTGGAAGTGACTTGACTTTCTTGAGGTGCATGAAGATTCGTAATTGCACCCTGAGCGATGTTTGACGATATTTTATTGCTCAAATATGATGTTCCCAGTAATCTTTTGCAGGCAATTCAACAGACCATGATTAATTTTAGAGTAGGTAGGTGGTTGAAGAAAATAATGACCAGTAGAAATACGCTTAGCAACCTGGTAGCAACCTGTTTAAGTTTACAGATTTGGATGACAGGCACTTTGTATTTTAACAATCAGGCCACCTCGCCAATTATGTTAGGACTGAACGTACGGTTTTTAAATTGTAAAAATCGAAGTGGTGAATTGTATCCATTTTGTAGGTTAACTTCAGAAATACCGTCATATATGACGGGCAGATCAGCTAGTAATAATAACACAGTAGTCTACACTTACCATCGGTACGAATTTTTTTGAAATCAGAAAACCGAAGCGAGAGATTGGCAGACGGCATAGCTTTGAGAACAATTTTCTCCGGACACGCTGTGTTAAAGAATTCAACGTCCGGCGGCGCCACCTTGTGGTTGGTCCAGAGAAGAATGAGTCGGTCGACAGATGGCAAGCAGACGTAGTGTCGAACGGCCTCTGCGATCGATCTAAGGCGGTCATAGGTGAGCATCAGAACGGTGAATTTCAGCGAATCACTATTATTATCCAGCGCAATGGAATAGCCAGACTTAGACATGGCTTCGAAATTGGGAAGAAACTTCGGATCGCACGACTGCTTGTCATTTGCGGTCAGTAGTCGCTCTAAAGACGCTGACCAGTTCAACGGTGCAGCAATTGTTCTGTATGGACAATGTACGATGAAGCGTTCGTGACAGAATCTCCAAATGACAAACGTTGCAGTCAGAATACAAAGTGTAGGCCTACTAGCCCTAAAGAGGCATCGATGACGCATGACAGATAAAACGATGTTGATTTGATTGTATCTGGTTATAACTAAGACAAAAGACTCATAAACAACATCTCCATCAACTTATTGTCCCTGACAAACTCCCTATTATTTATTCTAAGCTCTGTAATTCACTGTTCGCATTCATTTCTCTTGGTGTCGTCCAGATTTTAACTGGTGAGTACCTTAACTACTTCTGTCTCAATAATAAATTCAACTCAGCTTTAACATTAATATTCAGCTCATACTGATTAGAATTTAAACGATTTCACGTTAGGCCTACACAACAAACGTCCAATGTCCTGGCATTATAAAAGCAATTAAATAATGTAGGCCTACTAGATCAACATCATAAAATTAGTCTATAGGAAGTAGGATAAATTTATAAGAACAATTTCCGTACATATTAATTTTACTTTCAAACTCAGAGCATGCATTGATCTGATGTCAAGAACTTTGATCCTGCGAGGTACATGTAGGCCTACGTAGAAAGCAATTCAGTGAATTCACCCACCTTGTTGATAACATGAGACGTTGCGAAAGTAAATGATCAATCTCTCAACTATTATTGCTCCAGAATAGACGCGTATAGGCCTACGTCTTCTTTCGTCAACGAACTAGATTATTTATTACACGCACACGACAGCCAATGAGTTATGAGTAGTCATCTAGACATCCATCAATGTATGTAGACCTAAATATCACATTTTATGTCTATAAGTGCATATGTTGTATATAAGCAATTTCCTGATAGGCAGCAGAATTGCTTCGTTTACTCATCAGCAAAGTTGTGACAGTTGTCTTCAGGTAACCGAATTAATCCTTTTGACCAGGCAGCCGTTGCATATGATTATAGGCTATATAGCGTTTGAATGACGCGTTGCCAAAACACACTGTAAATTACAAGACCGGCCAACACGATCTGCTGACATAGGCACAGATAATTAGGCCTATACTGTTTTGATCGTGATGTTTCTACGTTTCAGCATTCGTTTAGCTTGTCAGCTTTGCGCGATAATTCTGCGCGTGTATTGTAGTACGAAAAATCAATTTCAAACTGTAGCATAGTCGACTGCAAGACAAAGCCTTGATTCTGTCGTTATTATTGCTCGACCACATTTGAATTCTGAAGTGTGTCAGCTTACAGGCGAGTCTGACCTAGACTAGTGTCTACCGGATTTAGATACAGACAGAACTATAGCAGACATGTCTTTCTCGACTGCACACTTTGTGTCCAGTAGCACGTTAGAATAATCCCTACCGTGTTCTTTGAAACTATAGCACTGCACAGATGAGTGATCAGTTATTATAAATATGCATAATTGCAGAATATTTAAAGAATTATTATGATTTAAATATAGAAAATAATAACAGGCCCATAATGCTATGTCCTAAATAATTTATTGTCGTCGATAAGATCCGTTTCCTAGCTCATCCAATAGCTGTTATGGTGAGCGTAATAAATAACGAATAATAATTATTATAGGCTATAGACCATTTCAAATAACATACACTTTAATCGGAATCACATGTATGCCTACTTGCTTCTGACAAGCGAACATAATGCCCTTACTGCTGCCTTTCCCCATTTCAACTTTTCCTCTTCAGTTCGTGACCTTGGTGTCACCCTGGATCAACAGCTTACATTTACTCCCAACATTAACCTTCTCAGTCGTGTTTGCTATTATCAACTGCGCCAACTTCGTACTGTTGCTCGCTCGCTCACTTCTTCTGCTGTTACCACTCTTGTCCATTCCTTCATTACAACTAGACTTGACTATTGTTCCTCTCTATATTTATGATGTAATAACACTTATTCTGTATCAGTAAAAACTAGTCCAAAGTCTGTTTTAGTTTAAGGAATAATTAAAACTGTTGTACATACGATCAACTTAGGTGGATACGTTGAAGCTAAAACATGTCTTCGAGATCGCATAAATTTCCTCACCGGTGTTTCGGGTATAATCTGGTAAAATTTTTGAATGGTGTAATGTACCATCATGTATTATACCTCAAAATGTGCAGAAAAGACCTAGGCCTACCTGGAGCTACCTGAAAGGCCATATTTATATTCCATACAATGGGAAAATGTTGTCCGAAAAGCAAGGGGGTAGGATTAACCTCCACCCTTGGTAGCCCGAAAGTTAAGACTTTTCCTTTTGACCAGGCCTGGATCGGGAGCGCCTCTGAGAAGGAATCTTGAAGGGGCGCTACACAAATTATTTTGATTGACCTAATCCGACTTGTACTCCATTGATCTCTCTGGTGCAAGCAACTATAATCTGTAAGTTATAACCACATTTAACTATTTGACCCTAAAAATGCTAATTAGAAAACAGAAACAAAATACAATGAGTAGCTTCTTCACATTAGAAGTAGTAATTATAATATCGCTGTATTAAGATTTAGAAGAAAGTTGAAGAGATTGTGTTTGCTTTCGAGGAGTTTTAACTTGATTCCTCTGGTTAGTAATTCCTCTTCTGTTGTAGTTAGGTCGGCCTGTTGCAGCCCTCAGTCCCACATGAGAAATCGCATTGAGTGACAACGCCGACAGTGAAGCAACTTCGTTTATTAAGATAGTTGGCGTTTATCAGCCAAATGCAACTTGCAAAAATCGAGGTGGTCTGCTTTCCGTTAGTTTCTGCACAATAAAACAAGAACATAAATGAACGACTTAAAAAACAAAAGTTACAGAAACCTGAATGTTCTCTAATTCTTTGCTCCCTGATAGATAGGTTCGTACATCCTCGTCTATCGCTAATTCTTTCAGTCTATACGTACTATAAAAATAAATTATAATTATCCATTTTTCATCGTTAATCCAATACAATAAGAATATAAATTTTCCTCTTTCCTCTTTCCTTCTATTAATTCAGTAATGTGGAAATCATATTTTATGTGTCTCATCCACTTTTTCCATCGGATTCTGATCGTTCCTATTAAGGACATTCTTCATCAACCAGGCAATTTTGAACGAAACTACAACCACAGATTAATAGACCTACTGGCAGTGGCGGCGATGATTTCCAAGAAGTGGGGGGACACTCTTGGGGTGTATGAAAAAATATTCGCGCGTAAGCGCGGGAAGAATGTTTCACCTCTTTTTTTCTCAGAATATGACTTAATTAGAAGTTATCAAGCAATTTGATTTTTTCGACAATTAAAAATGAGTTTCCAACAGTAACTGTTGTCTGTGTGTAGTGGGGAAAATGTCGATATTATTATTAGATGCAATTCTATAACTAAGGCTGCTATCTGTCTATAAAATTACCATCCGACCGTAGCCAATCAGTATCCAACAAGTGAGAGAAGAAATAAAACATTGCAAAAGGGGTCGTTTCAATATGTACGACTTCGATCTATCTGGAGCATACCATTGAAATTTATATCTTGTTCACATGACTACTTAAGGACAACAACAACTGATAGGCCTGTAGTTTACTAGTTTGACACTAAAACTGTTGATTCGAAAAGAGAAACAAAAGCGATGAGTAGCTGCAGATATTCTTCAGAAACAAATTCCATTTCTGTGATAAAAATTTAGATGAAAGTTGAAAAAATAATGTCCGATCCAAGCAGTTTTAAATTGATTTATCTTGTTAGCAATTCGCTGTCTGCTATGGTAGAGAAGGAATATTGCAGCCCTCAGTAGCACAATAAGAAATGCATCCAGAGGAACGCTCCGTAGTTAAGCAGATGTTCCGGTTAAGATAAGCGACGCCTTTCAGATAATTGCATCCTGCAGACACATCGGTTGTTTTCTTTCCGTCATCTGTTGCGCAACAAAACAACATTAAGTTAATAAAATCTAAATGAGCGCATTAAAGGAACTGTTTCTGCATCTGCTTCTCCTTTATTCTTCTTCCTCTTCTTCCCGTTTTTCTTTCGATTTCTGCTTTCTTATAAGTGGGTCCCTATACGTTCCTGTATCAAACGCTAGTATTCGATTCGTTCCCCGGTCTGTAATCCACAGCTAATCTCCTTAATAATTAATTCAATAGCAGGCCCTATTATTCTTTGTCACTCATTCTTAAATCGATCACAAGACTAATGCGTGACCCATCAGCTTTCTCTGTCGAAATTTGAATGTTCCTATCAGTGATATTTTATATCTTCATTTGTTCTGTACCCCATCCAAGACTTGATTCGCTCCATCCTGCATCGTTTCCACACATTGAGGGCATTCTGTCTGCTCACACTGTCATGAATTTCCTCATGGTCCATGAACAGGCGTCAATATGTTGCAATGAGCACATGCGCGTAAATAATTTCACAAATGACTCCATGCAGCAACAATCTCGGACAGATCAAATGTCATACAAAGTTAAGTGTTGTAGGCTAATCAGTCGGCCACTGCCTTGAAGAATAAATCACAGTGTCTGCTATAGAAACTCTATCAAAGCCATTGGAAAAGATAGCCTACTATACGATGTCTCACAAATTTATCAAAGAAAGGTCTACATTCATAGGATAGAACTCTTTTAATTCCGCTGTAATAAGTTCAATCTCCTTTGAAAGAGATGCAACCGAACCTGGGTCTATAAGTCAGCTTATAAATACGATTTGCAAGATTGTTAATGGACACTGTGTCAATCCATCACCTTGACACAAGAACATTTTTGGTCATATTATACATAACTAAGTAGGCCTACACTAGTATTAGTTAAAAGTTCTAATCTAAAGATTCATGTGAATATCATTGTAGCACGTACTGAAAATGGTCACCCTTTTGTAGCATGATTCATAGCTATGTCTGCACTGCGTTATCATGGATCGGTCGTGATTGGTTAAACAGTCATCGCATTGGTAGCATTTTAACGTATCAACTGAAAATAAACAAAGCAACTTAAATTTTAGATGTCTGTAAACGTATCGAGGAAGGGCAAGATAGAGAAGCTGATGCCCTGCCCTCAGTAAAAGAAAGGCTGTAACGAAATATAAAGAGGATGAAGTTTAAAAAGGGCAAAACCGGTGCCCAAAACTCATACGACGAACTAAAAACGAAACATTAACCGAATGTCAAACATCAAACCAAAAGCACTTAATCAGTGCAACGGTGAGGCATCCGACGACAGCTTTAATGAACCACTGTAGAAAACACAGTCAATATAAAGAATCAGAGATATGGACACCGGACAACACTACAGATTATCTCACAGGCAAATAGGTATATATTAATACGGTACTATAATGTTGCCTACACTGCACATTGTAAGCAAGTCGTTCATGAAATTGTCTTATGTTGCATGTTAAGTGCTTGCCTTACGAATGCAAGGCCAAAGTGAGACGCCTGAGTTAAATTAGATAACGATAATTATGATCTTGTAAGTTATTAAGGACTGAGTGCCAAATTCAAGTTTAACAAATGAACATGAAAAGAATTCAATAGTCAACTAAATCTACAAATCGTTGATGTCACCGTTTCATATTTTGATATAATGTATGATATTTTATTAATCTATATAAATAATAAGCTACGTCAAACCTGTAATAAAACTCGCAAATAACATCGAGAAGCAACTCGTGCATATAAATTGTTTCATGCTGCTGGATACAGACTGAATGACAAAAGAATTTTAAGTTTAAGTTTATTGTTGACGTTGCTTAAATAAGCTATCAGTAGGCTACAATTATTATAAAACTGGCGAGACGGTTTGTACACTAATAAAAAATATTTTCGAGTTTGCTTATAATTATTTATTATAATTGTAAACATGGCGAAATAGTTTCTACACGATTTAATAGCTTTTGACGTTTTAATAGCATTATTATAGCCGAGGCAAAAACCTCCTTTGAACGACAGAGATATAGACAGGTCACTCATAATTGCATGAATAATCAATGGCAGATCTCGAGGTCAAAAAGGGAGAATGAATTAGTCGCAGATAATTTCGAATGCATCGGAACATTATCTGGAAATTCGAAAATGATCATGATCCACTTTCGTTACAGTTCCTCAATCAGATCCTCTGAAGATGTTGGAGAAGCGGTTCCCGAGGTGCAAGGGTCTGGCTATTTGCAGTGTGTGTGTGTGTGCCTGTGTGTCTGAACCCTTCGGTATCAATGAGACGACCTTCACCACTGCACCACCACGTCCAAGACTGAAAAATAACAGCGTGTATGTAGGTGTGTGTCAAAACTGTTGGTAGCCTCAAGGTAGAATTCGTCTCTTGTCTGCTAGGGGTAATCTATGGTTATTTTGTGGATAGATTGAGCCGTGATAGTTCTTGAACGAGATTAACATTGTGCTGAGGTCATCGTCTTGTGTAGGTCACAGATGTTAAATTTGGCTTTTAATTATTTTGCTTGTGAGATGTGGCTATTATAGCCTTGTGGTTTGTTTTTATTAGTGAATGCGATACGTTGATGTTTTATAAGTGGGCACAGAGACAAATAGTTTGTTGTTTCCTCTAGCTGGCTTTTAACTAGCCGGACGAGACCAGTAGGCTTATACCGCATAACGTCACTCTAAGTAAGGCCATATCTATCTGTGTCCTACAGACTTGGATTATTCCTCGCTGGAGAGGGGTCAGTCACTCTGATCATCCACTTCCACTTGTTCCTGTCCTTCTTCTTCAGCTTCAACGTCTTCAGATCTTGATGTATCTGGTCACTCCAACTTTTTCTTTGTCGTCTCGGTAGACCTCTTCAATTCATGAGTCTTCTAATACAGCTGTCTTCCTCTCAATCTCGCCTCTCCCACTTTGTCTGTTATACACGCCACTCAAGCTCTTTTTTGATGTTATCAATCTTTTTCCTGTTCCTGTCAGTGTGATGCAAAACATCTATCCTAACATTCCCATTTCGGTTCTCTCCAGAAGTGCTCCCTCCCTCACTGTAAAAGTCCAGTCCTCATCTCCGTTGTGCTGTACAATTTTCCTTTAAGATGAATCGGCATTCTGGTGTCACACAACAGCACTCCTGTCAGCTAAATGTACCTCCATTTATGCCATACTATCTTGATCCCGTTCTTTTCATCGTTCTAGCAGCCGCCATATGCGTTCACAGTTGAACTCAGGTACATATGTACTTGAACGTTTCCGTTTACCTCAGTTCTACTCCTGTAGTTTGTCTCTGATGAGTAACTGCTTCAGACGTTTTTGAGCAAGCCACAGCTTCTGTTTTATTGATGTTAACCTTGTCGCCCTTGTTCTGCAGCGCCTATTGCAAGTTTGTAAAGCGAGTGTGCATCTTTATTTTTCCATCCTCAGCCACTATCAGGTCGTCTGCATACAGCCTGTCCCAGGGCACTTCTCTTTTTACGTGTTCTGATATACGTAACATTCGTCACTATGATAAACAGCAGATGGCTCAAACATGAATCGTTTTGAACTTCCACTCTAATCTCAAATTTGCCGGCGTTTCCGATGCCGCACCTCACTGATGTCTTTGTTCCTTCGTACGCTGATTTTACCAGTCACACCATCTTTCCGAGATCCCCTTCTTCTTCAAGCTCCGGTAGACCACCGTTCTTGACACTCAATCAAACGCTTTTTCAGATCCAAGAATTCTCAATACTTTTTGTTGTTTCCTTCCAGTACCTTTTTCTGCACTTGTCTCAAGATGAACACTGCATCCGTTGTCCCCTCCCCAGTCGAAAGCCAAACTGATTATGGTGAAGATGGCGACCACCGAAACTCCAACTGCACGGCGCCTAACGAGATTTCATTCGAAGATTCTTTCACCGTTGATTCAGGGTCGGAGGATAGTGTATAGGCCTATCTATATATCCGATGACGTCAGAAAGTATTTGATCAATATTGGCAAAATTGCTACCAGGAACAAATTTAATTTTCCTGACGGATCAGGAGATGTCTTACCAGCTAAACAGTAAAAGTGGCAGTTAAAAACCCTAAAAACAGAAACTAAGAATAGCTGCAGATAGGCCTAGTATTTCAAAGACATCACTGAGGTATGGTAAAATTTGAAAAAGCCGACCAACATAAAATTTAGAAAGCTGAAGGAAAAATTATTATGTCTGACTCAAGCAGTCTTCATTTGTCTCTTGGCTTTCCGTTGTATGCTAATCAAAACAGGGGCGGTATAGAAATGCGTAAATAAAGTTAAAAAATAAATAAACATGGTGTGTCACATACTTTTAGGTTTTACTAACAAAATAAGTCGTTTTTGTCTAAATAAGAAACGTGAAAAGACTGCAGCATTGCAGCAACACCGTGTGACAATTTGATGAAATCTTTGAGGCATGCCTCATTTTTATTGAAGTCCAACCTGTTATGAAACTCGCAATGCACATAGCAAGGCAAATCGTCCATACAAATTGCTTCATAGTGCTTCTGAAGATCTGGATAATAAGCTTATGTTTCAATTTCT
>JAQFXW010003119.1:0-12245 GCA_034693945.1 Dendrobaena attemsi
ATGGCATTGCCGAAGTCAATCCTAGTGCAGATTAGAGCCTGAATGAGGGTCAGAAGAGCATGCGCCGAGAGAGAGGATAACCTAGGCCTAGCTCTAAACAATTTCTTCAGGCTTTGTCCAAATTAAAATTGTTCGTCTGCATTCGTGGAGGTCTTAGGCCTAAAGTTGAACATGCCTTAAACCGCCTCTGTTTGCTCAAGAATGCATGGTTTAAATTAGTTGTCCAAAATTAAGAGGGAGAGTGATCAAAGAAGAACTGAAATGACGGAGGCAAATAATATACAAACTGTATGACCTTTTTATTTAGCTGCATGGGGGTGTCAGACAAGTAACTGGGGTTCAACTCCCCAATCCCCAAAGAGTCAAAAACTAAAATACTGTTGAGAAGTCAGCATTATAATTAACCTACCTCGTCGCCAAACAATCCTGAATCGACAGCAAGAACAGCGTTAGTTTCAGCAATAGGAACATCATAATTGCTGTTGCCAATTTTCACCAATTGTTCATCGACTTTGAACACTTTACGAGGTTTTCACGAGCACTAATTAGTGCTAATTGACTTAATTAATGCTCATCGAAAGAAAAAGAACATTGTAATTAGGATTCACGTGGAGGAATGCGCTTTTATAACATTAGGCCAATTATTGCATCTACACTGTAGCCGTCTACTGCTCTACATGTGACGGCCTGTGTGCCAATGAAACAGAGAAAGAGGAAGCTCTAGTCTGGATAATATTCAGAATAATTATCATATTAAGTTTGGTGCATCAGTTAATTAAGGTACAGCGCAGAAGGCAGGCCTACTACTGTCAATCGCAACCTAAGCTTAGTGTGGTAATACAATTATAGAGGAACTGCGCGCCTCTATAGGCTAGGCGGTTCACACCAAAATAAGCAATTGAAACGTTCCATTAAGGATGCACTTAGGCCTTTATCATCATCATACATGTAATCATCAGTTCCCGATGCGAACCATTCGACGGCGATGGGTACGAATAAATGATCTTAATCATGTGTCGATCAAATCCATTGCAGCCTCTTAGTGTTATTCCAAGTTATGGTATGTCGTCCTTAATTCATGTTGTTTATAGGCCTAGTCTTGTCCGGCCTCTTATTCTTTTTTCATTCAAATCTTGCATGTAGTAGTCTAGATCAACACTTTACGGATTCTCTCTTCAGAGTACTGTACTACCATCCAACTAATGCCTGAGATCTCACCATTAGTGCAACAGCACATAAAAATTATCAAATTATCTGGGCTTGCATAGTTTTTTTTATAGAGCCTCATTCTACACTATCGTATATGCTAACTCACCCGATCTCCAGGATATAAATTATTTTTAGAAGTACAGAAACACAGTTTATCAACTGGAATAAATATACATATATATATACATATATATATATGGCCTATGCTCATCGCATTTACTGTTAAAGAGGCGTATATTTGATGCTTATATCATCAGATCAAATGATGTGCAGATAACATTGCAATTAATCAAGTCTACGCCTGAAATGTATAGTGTATACGGCCTAAGCAACAATTACGCGGTAGCAAACTCATGCAAAGCTGTTATCACTTATCATCGTAAAGTAATTTTTCGTGCAGATCACAAGCATATGCTTCATAGAACAATTAGTCTTATTCAATCTGTGGAAACTACAGAGAGTAATAAAAGATTCATGTTAAAAGAACTCGGTTTGTAAGTCAATTAATTAGATTCATCTAAATAATGCACACTAAACTGTTTATGCACTACAGACATTGTTGGTAAAGAGAGCACAGAACCCATTAACAGTAAGCCGCAAATTGAATAATAGGCAAATTGAAGGAAATGCTACTATCTAAAATTGAATGCATTTTTGCTTCAATGAGAATAGCAGATTGTGTCAAGCAGACAATGTAAGTATAATAGGCAAACTGTATGGCTATATAAAGGGTCCATGCATTTCAGAATGGTACTTTTTAATTGAGTAGATGGTTCCACTAACTTATAGCCTACCAGACTTAGTACCACACTTACAATCTTGGTGTATATTCAATTCAATTCGTTTATTATTATTTATATGAAATATTGTAGACACAAAGTCAGGTAATGAGAATAATTGACAATCTACTGAATTTTCAGCCTCTATGCAAGTCCAGTTCTAGTCCAACAAAAGATTGTTGGTCAGCCACATTGTTCTTGCTAAAGTAAGCTATTTTGTCACTGTATTGGCGAATTCAACAATTTTCATAGATCTACAGGAACCCCACAGAGGATTCTTAATTATTATTTCTGCCAAAACTTAAGAATTTCATATTTACTTATAACAGCCAAATTTCCCCAAAAGGTTTCTCACAGAACATAAGTTATGTTACCATATGCCTTCAGCAATTATCAACACATGTACGTGGATCTTGGAAACTACATGAGAGATTTTCTATGAGATAAAACCATAATAAAGTAAAGTTTCTTTGGGCAATGGTATGGAAAACCATTTATCATGTCTTGGAACTCTTATAGAGTGGCATTAAGATATATCATTAGAATAGCCACTGCTTCAAAACACAAATTACATGATGACAACCTTTAAGCTTGGACTAATTGACAGAATATCAATTTTCTAATCCATGTTAAAAGAAATGGCACTGGCTAATGAAGTGCTTGAAGAAGCAGAATTTGCATTTCACGTAATGAATATGGTCATCTTCGGCACAAACAACTGCTACAATATTAAAATTGGTGTTGCAGCAAAAACTCAAAATTAAAATCATCAAAACAAGCAATGATTTCTTTTTCATTTCAACTCAAAACAAACCTCCTCCATTATCCATCTGAGCAAATCGATATATTACACTGGAAACAGACAAAGAAAAACACAACTTGGCTATTGACAATGCTTCATGCACAACACACTACGTGTCTACACGTTTCTATTATAAGCATATACCCTTGCTATGTATGCTAACATTTATTGCTGGTATATATATATATATATATATATATATAAAATCTATATATATTTATTGTATCTATAAAGGTGATGATGCAAACACCACAATTGGAATATTCATCAAACATATAATTACTGTACCAGAAGAAAGTGTACTTGCTGTACTTATAATTATGTCTGTACTTGCTTACTCTTTACTTACTACAAAGGATTAAAAATTAAAATGAAACTATTTAATAATTTGCCATATTACTGTAGGTAATGTCAAACAGACTAACTTACATTATGCCACTGTTTACAATAAGCAAATATACTGACTCTAAGAGATACAATGTTATTCATAAGATTTACCTCGCTCTCTCTCTCTATTCTTGTCAGAAAGATATAAGCTAGTAGCTGGAAACATGAAATTGTTCTCTACAGAAATATTTGCTATTAGAGATAGTGAAAACAATTCGGTGCACAGAATTGCTTACAACTTTCTAGCCTTAAGTTATTAAAACAACTTTAAAATCCACTGCAATTGTCTGTTCACAGAGTCTCAACATTAACATAGGTTCCCTAGATACACGTCTAAGTAGTATAGATACACGTCTAAGTAGTAGTCATGACAAATCGTCTCTATTACATGGCACTAATTCCCATTTAACTCCATTTACATATTATGATAAAAGCAAATTAATACGGAACACTGAGATGCTTAACAATGCTGCTTGGTCAACAATCAACTTTCATGTATAAACAGTCAATTTTCACGTAAATTCTGTATAAATATAAATATATGTACACGTTGACATCATTATTACAATTCTGACGAATAAAAGACAAATTCTTCAAAATATAACACGGGATAAATGAAGAATGCAAGATTAAACCTCACACCTCTCCTCTGGAAAACACAGGCCAACAAGACTGAACAAGAAGAATTAAACAATACACGACGTCCAAATAGTAATAGTACGGTAGAAATGAGAAACATGAGCTTATGTGCACTGAAACCTCACTATAGCGCTGGTATGGTCATCATCGCAGTTAGACTGCAACTTAGGAAGGTCAGAGGGTGAGGGCAGGTCTTTGGCAATGTGACCACATTCAGCCTGCACTTACAGCCCAGTCCAACTTGCAGAGTCCTGCACTTCAATTGACTGAAAAAAATAAACATAGGCCAAACAACCTAGTAGAACCCCACCAACTTGGTCCATATTGGGCCTTACAAGTGTTAAGGCAGGGCGAGGAAGAGGTTCCTCTGTAACTTGTATGCCAAGACTAAGAAGCTTGAGTCGTCGACACTTTATATCCAAGCCCATGTTTCAGCCGTAGATTATCATCGGCTTGTCAGACTGCGATGCCTTTTTCATAGAACCACATAGTTTGTCTTGTAGCAAATCAAATAATCTTATTAAGAACCAACTGCAATGCTGTAATCGCAATGAACGAGTCATTATTGATTTCTTAGACAAAGCAAATTCACATTATATCAAAACCATGATCAGCTGTACAGAGCAATTAAGTCAAGATCATCATTGCTCCTCGTCTCAGTAGGATAGCAATTCACAACAGATGAGACTTCAATTTTGGTAAATTGTAAACAACATAACAGAACCCAGGACAATGAAGAGAAACAGAGTCCACGACAGGCAATAACAAAAGACGGAGAAAACGGAACTACTTTTGCCCTGGTCCAATGAAAGTCAGAGTATAAACACACATGACACCAATACGTTACTGCACAAAATAGGATTGAGCTTTGTATGCTTCTCAATTTCTCGTGCTGTCATCTATGTGTGGACCTTTCAAAGGCACCAAATAACAACTTTTTCCTAAATGAGCTTAAGCTGACCTACACCCAAGTCTTTCTAATTTTGCGAGCAGCTGGGCTCACCATACTCTTTCGTTAAAAGTCTGGACAATGCACCAAACATGATACAGCGATTGTGATTATGCTGGTGCACTTCACTTCAAACTTACAAAAGGTAATTACAAATTTGGAGCTTAAGATTACAATTAGAATCCCATTATGATGGCATATACCAAGCACAAGTTGGTTGCTATAGCGAGGTTCAGCCACACGAATGTACTATGGACAGTTCGCGGAGTCAGCGTCAGTCGCTAAATGCATTGAACATTCCTGTAAGGTCGTTGAACTCGCCCCCGTGAGTGTCGAGCATGCGAAACATGTCTGAGAACTCTTCGTGATGCGACGTGTGCTGCGACACGATGACGCTACTCGTGACACCGGTTGGCTGCTGCTGAAGTCCGATGACCGACTTTCGAGACGTCGTCTCTGGTGACGGCTCAGAGCCAACGGCATGCCACTGTGGCCAGATGGCGCCGATTGCATTGTAACTGCCCTGAGATGCTGCCGATCGTGTTCCCAACTGCGTGTATGTCGACGCTGTTCACAGATGAATGACAAAGAACATAACAGACAGGATAGCAATGACGTTGATTGCGCACACATCACAAGATATTTCACGGAACATCGTAAACTTAAATATTAATATTCCAGTGTTTTCTCGCTATTGAAACGTTAGACATACATCTAAATAAAGGAATATAGTACTAATAAATCAGAGATAGAGGATTCTCTCAATAATTGCTTGTTCAGTAATTGACCTGCCCGCACCTTCCGGATCTAATAATCCACATGAATTGGCAGGGAGAACATGGACACTGTCAGACATGGGGCGGTGTGCGGCATTCAATAGAAAGAAATAAAGGCAGGATACGACATTATAGAACGGAGACACACAGAATAAATGGGGAAATAACAACACTGAAACCAACATTTAGAGACATGACAAAACTGAGGACAATGAAGAACATTTGTTTGTACCCATAGCCATCAGATGGCTGGCGTCAGAAACGGATGACGATTTGAAATGTAAGTAGTCACAATAAATCAAAGAATGTACATAGAGTTGTGTTTCTACAGAAAAACAAATTACACAAAGCAAACTTATGGATGGGATTTGCACCAATACAGTGTAACTATTATTATAACATATTAAAAATAGACCACACACACCATCAATTGTATGTATGTATGTGTGTATTTCTATACCGCCTCTTACAGTCCACTACTATTCAGAGGCAGTCCCGACTACAGCCAGAGGGTGTGTTGGAGTTTTACACGCCGAAGCGCTTCAACAATTGTGAGTGAAGGACTTGCTAAAGGTCCTTATGCGGTTGGTGGGATTTGAACCCACAACCTTTCGGTTGCGAGGTGGCGACCTTCACCACTACACTACCGCGTCTCTTAATTGTGATAGGCAACTATGAGGATGGACTTACCAACAGTCCCTACACTACATGGACACTGTCAGACATGGGGCGGAAGGGTCAAACCATTACTATTATGCATTACAGGGCATGTTATCTATCTGTAATTGGCTATAACATCCCATATTATTATCCCGTGACTTAACCAGCAAAAGCTATATGCTATCCAGGGAGTATTGATTGCTAACGTGGCATGACGCAAATACTGATGGGGCTGACTTTAAAATAGCTCTGTGCGCATTTGAAATTCGCTCTCAATGTCTCACTTTTCAGATCAGAATAGGGACAACAGTTGCTACAATGACAAAGAAAGCTGACATTTCTTTACCTGGTGACATGTTGGATTCTTGGTTATACAAATTGACAGATGGCCCTGCTGAATAGTCCGTTCCCTAATAAAGATTATAAGACAACGAACAAAATTTACAAAAACTGCATGAAAACAATATCTAAATGTGTCAAGCATATTAGCATAATTATTAGTAATCGCAATTGCTATCTCCAAACTTGCTTTTAAAGCACAGCTCAAAAGTCACACACAGGACACCCACTTATCCAAGAGCGCTGTGTCGAATCAGGCGTTTACCCAAAGGATGACCATGGTCATTCACTCTGCAGTCCAAGTCAAGTTGGTTGCTCATGCTCATAAATCTTAACTTGTCATATATGCTCTTAAGAATATTCACCAATTCCAGTTCAAATCCGGACAATAATATTTGGCTTTCGATGGACCTCTGAAAGGTTTTCTTTATTGCCTCCAAAACGACGCAATATAGTTGAATAAGGCCGTAACGTTAAAACAGCCTTTCCTAATCCACTAATCGACAGCAGTTATAACACCAATCTCTATTCATTAATTCCAGTTAGACAATTATCTATGTTTGTGGTGAACCTCTTGAATGCATTCCCCGTCTACCTAAGATGAAATAGGGCCTTAACAACAATAGTTTATCCTCTCACCCCTTCTGTTTACTGTTTTAGACACATATAATCTAAAGAGCAACCAATTGTCATCATAATAACCATCAGTTTCTGGTGCCAAACATTTGGTAGCGATGGGTACGAATACATGATCTCCAGTTTCCTCGGTCATTGTAAGTCAAAGTGACATCTTATTTATGCTTAACAACCACGGTCAACTCACAGACCCTACCACAATTCCCTTATTTATTTATATATATATATATATACCGCTTTTTCAAGTTTACTACTAGACGGTCCTGACTACAGCTTGGAGGTATGTTGGAGTTTACACGCCAAAGCGCCACGAGCGCTTGTGAGTGAAGGACTTGCCCAAGGTCCCTACACAGTGACTTGGGTCTGAATCGAACCCACGACATTTCGGACTCAAGGTGGCGATTATCCCACTATGCTTCTGTGCTTCCCAGAAATATATATGTAATATAGAGCAGCAACCCACTGTTCCATTCATGGAATCCAGCCTAACCTCTCTTCCATAGTTGCTTCGCGTCCAAGACGAAGACTGCTTAGAGGTGGAGCACGATCCAAGAGACGAGTTGTTATGGATCGACCTTCGACCCCCAACATCACCTGCTGCTGCTGCGGAATTCTGCGCTGAAGACGCTCCTGGATATTTGATGATTGACGAACTACCATAACCGTAGCTCTGTTGCTGACTCACTGTTGGTGAAACGAAAGGTGTATTAAGTATCCAAACGACATATGCAAATTATGCAGATGCATACTAAGTATATATGAAGTATCCTGATACTAAGTACCCACATAAATACTGTTCTCTTTGACCGAACTAGGGTCGGGAACACCTTTGAGTAGTTCCCTTGAAGTGGTTCTATATAGATTCTCGAATGAATGTATGTGTGCTCACTTGACAAATATATTATGTATCTCTAGTGTACATATGTTCAGAAAGTAGTTATGCACGCACATACGCACTAGAAACGAAACAATGTTATGTTGAAACTAACTGCACAGTGGCGACTGCAGCATGTGACCATAGACATGTGAAAACCGATTATCTGTGTCCATCTGTGCCATGCTGTTTGAATCTATGTTGTTTGCGTAGTTTGTAGATGGCGCCACCTCATCAGTGTTTGGATCAACAGCTGGTGTAAGTAAGCTGCTGCTTTGCCTACAAATACAGTGTTCGGCTATATTAGAAGTAACTACCATATTAAAATCATGCAATCTATGCCACTCACAACTGAACTTACTAAACCTTTCTAACATGCTTTAACTGCATGACTTACCCTATGGCAGAAGTTTCATTTGCAAGTGAAAGATGGTTAAGAAAAATCAGTGATGCAGCTGCTATAACCTTATTGCCCTTTAGAGGCTAAAAGTTGGATAGTGGATACTGAAGGTAACAGTCAAATTATGATACAAAACTGAATGCCAAAGCAAATAAAAAATAATGTTGCCATAATAAGTACATACATAATACATATACACATTACACATGTCGCACCCTAACCTTAAACAAAGTCGATGGAAAAAGAGGTTCCAAAATGCGCTGTAAAAACGTTCCGGCATAAAATTTATTCTGTGGAAGTATCATTTTCACATCCTCTGCTTTGTAAAAGATTATACCACATCATAATTTTTGATTTTTCTACATTTCTTAAACTGAATGAGACAAAGTGTCTTACTTGGCACAACTGTTAGTACAGACAATGTACTCCACTTCATCCGTATATGGATTCTGGAAGCAAAGACTGCTTGTCCGTAGCCAGACCCACTCACGGCTCTTGGCACAAAACCGGTAAACGACAGACATCACCTGACCCTTCAGCTTCAAAACTAACGAATACAGCAAGAAAACAATTTTTATTAATCAACCATAATTGATCAAAAATACTATAACTGCTGTTTTGGCACTGTTGGCTTGCTGATTAAATTGTGATAAAGTCATTACGTCAACTAGGTCGCTTTGGGCAGCATCCTTTGTCTTGACTATTAACGCACTTAAATTGCACTGTAGCATCTAGATACATGAAGAACCAATCAAATATAGAAATCCTATTAGCTATCTCATAACCAAGGATCATATATAGAACTAAATCCAACTTCTGTAAATTCATTCTCCACTACTCTTGATTAAATTCACAATCGATTTGTAATCAAAATACTGAAAAATTGAAAGTCCTGAGAATGTAATTCAAAACTCACTGAAATAAAGTGGTAAACAAACCGCCAAAAATTAAATGTCATTATAGATAATCAGTAATATGTCATGTTAAATTAAAAATAAACTTTAATTTAAGCAAATTCAATTGCTAACTAAAAATTTAAAATAACTATTAAAAATATAAAATAAATTAAACTGTCTAACAAAACAACTCATATCATCACCTTCACAACGATCATTATCACCATTACAGTCATCATCATTGACATCATCATTATCACATCGTCATCCTTTATTTTATTTTATTTTACAATTTCAGTCTTTTACCTTGTTCAAATGTTTCCTTCATCTGAATCTGATCTTCTGGATGATAGAAATCAAACACTGACTTTCCCAACAGTTCTTGCGGCTGGTAGCCAAGCAATGTCGTCACCCTGTGCAGTTTATAGAACATAAGTCAATACATCATTAAAAAACTTAAACAGCTGGTGTCATGCAATCAGATAGAAAAAGATTTGCTCTAGAAACTTGGAGCTTATCATTGGGACTATGTTTACAGGTAAACAAAACTTGGAGCTTATCATTGGGACTATGATTACAGGTAAACAAAACTTGGAGCTTATCATTGGGACTATGATTACAGGTAAACGTCGCAAGATGCACTGAATGATATTATGCTTACCGATGGTCTACAAAGGTGATTTTCCCATCGACACCGTGTCGCGTGATGAACTCGGAGTTGGAATTGCATTCTGAAAGATCGCTACAGTTGGGCATACTGGTCACCTGCAGCCGGCCAATCGCCACAAGGCAGCAGTGCGCATTTGACTGGATATCGTCCTGATCACCTCTATCCACCGAATTACCTGCAAACAAAGCGAATGTCCTCATCCAGAAAAACTCCACCCAGTAACCTAAAGCCCAAGGTAGGTGGGGAAATAGTTTATGGAGAAATGAGAATGTACATTCATTC
Source organism: Dendrobaena attemsi (assembly GCA_034693945.1). Lineage (NCBI taxonomy): Eukaryota > Metazoa > Annelida > Clitellata > Crassiclitellata > Lumbricidae > Dendrobaena > Dendrobaena attemsi. The sequence goes on from JAQFXW010003119.1 coordinate 10,299, forward strand.
ATTTTGGAAATGTATATAGCGCCCCTTCAAGTAACCTACTCAGAGTCACTTGCAGCCCAGCCATGGTTAAGTAAATAAGATTTAAGCGACTTGCAAAATGTAAGATGTAGGCTCATATATACAGGAAGTCCAATCGAGATGTAGGTGTGTGACTAATGAAAACGCTTGCCAATTCATAGGGTGACAGAGAGTGCATTTGTTCAACAGGTTAGCTCCTCTTGTGTCCGCTGAGATGAATGGATATGAGGAAGTCATCTTCGGCAGGGAACCGTGACTGACCGGGCCATTAAAATGCCAACATTCTACATTCTACATTTCATCAGAAACTGTCCCCACCCCCACCAATATTGGGCTTTAAAACTTCTCATAGGTAACAACCAAGTGCAAATGAAATAAAGTCAAGAGGTCGCTGATTGTCATATGTAGGAATATGATGAAATAGTTGGGTAACAAGACAATCGACTTGCCTGAGGCAAGTTTCGACAGGTCCATCTAGCCATGGTCTTCCACTATTATTAATAACACAGCATTGTATGCAGGACAGGCATCTCTCAGATTTGAGAACACCTCAAACTTTCCTGTATCTGTTTAACCTTTTTCTAATGCAACGAGAGAAATCTATTCGAGACCTATCTGAGTTTAAAAATGGTATTCTGCCTGCATGGAACTGTCTTCCTGACCACGAATATACCATCTCTGCAGTCATTTACATCTCAACTGAAGACTTCTTCTTAAGCAATCATACGACTATTCAATGTTCAAAACTCTTCGATGTGTGTGCAGCGTCCTATCCATCGTCCCAACTGCTGAGTTATGGTGATATATTATATAATTCATATTATAACTATTACTCTTATTGTTATTATTTTCTTAACTAACATCAAACAAGTCGTTTGCATGTAAACTGACAATATAAATACACGTTGCAAAACCAATGTAGTAAATTTCAATACGTTTACTGGGAAATGACACCTAAAATATTACGCTATAACAAGTACTTTACAGTTTATCTGCACTGCTTACCAGTGGTCCCTGGTGGCCAATTTCGCACATAGCCGGTCACGTGAACAACCGCATACTGCCGGCCGTCATTTGATGGTCCGAGGGTGTTGTGCTGGCGAATACGAACAGTATGCGATGCAGTCATAGGATCGACTGTTACATTTCCTATTCTCATTCGTATTATGAAGCCGCGACGTGAGCCAAGACACAACCTCATGCTACCTTTGATGTAAAATTGACAGAAACTCTTATTACTTCAGCGTTAACGTAATGGCTTCATGCTTATTTAAATTATCATGCATTCACATGATCAACTTAGATTGTGCTCTTAATTCATAGATTTCCAACAAAATCCATAGAAAATGGCTGTTCAATATCGTTACTAAACGCAACCTTTTATTAAGTAGGTAATAGATTTCCAACAAAATCTATAATAAATGGTTGATCAAGTTCAATAACATCATTAAATGCCTTCCTACTCTCAGAATATTAAATAGAAGTCAAGCACTTGAAAATCAACTGCTAAAGCTAAATAATTATTTACAGTAATGACAGGATATACTAAAATATCTTACTTTGATGGCCATCTTTTTTAACAGTGCCTGCTGTAAATTTAAAGAAAAAAAGTGTCAAGTAACTGACACCGAACATGTAAATCGTAAAGTCACAATCTTGAGCTGAATAAATTAAAGTCATCCAGATTATAAATATAAATTGACTTACTATATTCAATCCAAACGCTCACCCAAGAAATTAAAAACTACTGTAAATCAAGGCAAACAATATATAACAACATATGAAATTCCAGCCTGCCCGGCCAAACATAATCTCAGACTCCAAACACACAACTTGAGAGGGTTTGGCGGCCCTCTCAAGTTGAGGGCCGCCAAACCCTCCGTTCTTCGACCAGGGGTTTACTCATTGTACCCTTTTCCCGTTCCGCGC
>JAQFXW010003120.1:0-12245 GCA_034693945.1 Dendrobaena attemsi
AGCTGTATGAGAAATTTTTCAACTTAAATTACAGAGCGTTAGTGTGGACAGAGATCGAATCACTGCATACATCGCATCACCGAAAGATCCGGTATTATTATTTAGAATAATTTCAATGTATAATAATGTTTAAAAATCCGTCAAAGCTTTCTTATGTAGTTTACAGTAAATATAACTTATATGTTCATGCAATAGATGGCACTTACTATTTATTGTTCACAATCACAAGGCTCAATGACAATAGCAATGCATTTAGGAATTACTTGGAATTAAAGTTTCGGTTACTTTAGAGTAGCTATTTCCATTATTTATTTTGCCTGATTTTTTACAATATTATTCCAAAGCATGTGTCATCAGTGAGGTCCCAATTAAGCCTGCTCAGGAGAAGCGAAGTTTATGGTCTATATTTTACAATACTAACAGCTCATATTAACTGTATTTATCACTGTTTAATGTTTATTTTTCATGAATCTTTAATTTTCGTACTATATTGCCAACATTGAAAGAAATACTACAAGAAACTTCTTGTATGGTTCAATACTGAAATTGTTAAGTTCAAATGTATATTTCTGGTTGAATGGAAACTTACCGGAAATTTTCTGGAGAATATTCTCCACAAAAGTTACATCACTAGTGTTTAATGTTTATTTTGGTTAATCTCTTATTCTCTTTTAAGGTAAATATTTATTTGACACATTTACAGAAATGTTATAAATAAAATCTGGAATTTGGAAAAAATATATAAACAAGAAATATTTTGTGTGGCTCAATACTGAAAATGTGGCATTATGAGTTAAATATATATTTCCGGGAAATTTCATAAACATTTTCCAAAGAATATTTTTCCGGAAAAGCTACTACATCACTATTCTAAGCCTATGTGCACTAACGGTTCCTGTTGATACTAAAATTCCTGCACCAGATACAGATAAATAATCATCAAAATTTTACAGATCTGTGACTTCTGAGATACAACAAATCGCTCAACTTTGATTAAACAGGAAGAATTTGGAAGGTTGTAACAGCTGACTTTGGTTGAGAAGCTGTAGGTGGTATTAGCATTTATACCTGTAGTTATACTGGGCATATTCATAATCTATTGAGCTCAGAGTAACAGAAGGAGCACTGCTGTCTGTTTGGTCGTCTGGATCATAACGATGGAGCAATATATTTCCTACAAACAGTAATAATTCCCAAATAAAATTTTAGTTGAAACGAATGTTAATTAATTAAACAGTCACCGAATTGAAATTAGCTTGCGTAAACATCACTTAGCATTAGTAAACAGAGAACTGGTTTGTATGCAGAGCATGCAGAGGCATTATCACTAATGTTATGCAACATAACGAATGCCTCTTGTTTTTGTAAAGCGACAATTCAAAATTGTGGGAACAACCTGCTGAGTTTTCTCTTTGGCATGCAACGTTAGACTGAAGTGCTGAACGTATTATTGTAGAACTGTTACAGTAGTGATCACTTAAGTGTTCTATTTTCGGTAAAACTGTTAGTTATCATCGAAGTGTTTAACTTTCTGTAAATTTAAATGTTCAAAAAGTACTCATTTGCTTTAAAAGATTTTGTGAGTGACGTGATCCTCATTTTGTTGTCACATGGATTTATTTTATAAATTATCAGTTGATCACGTTCACAACTTCACATGTCATCCACACTGACGACAACATCTGTGGCCATTTTATTTAGATGTTTACCGATTGAAGCTTAATGTAGGAGCTATCGACATCTGACTTCATCTGCACACACACATAATACTCTCTCTGTCTCTGCGTGTATTTGTCTGTCTCTGTCTCGTGCACTTTGTCAATTTTCGCAATCCAATTTCTGACAGCATCTGCTCATTTTTTCTTCAAAATATTTTTAGCATGCTAAGTCTGCCATTGTCAACACTCTCCCTATCTCGCACATTCCCACACTCTCTCCTTCATGATTCAGAACTAAAACTAATAATAGTGGTTAATCAAGCACTTCACACCCACAGAAATGCACCAGCAGACTAGAAGGCTGACACATGCACACAAAAAACTGTACAGCACCATACACTGTACAAGGGCACAAGGATTTGCTCATAATTATTACTATTCACCTGTTCATTAATCTAACCCAGGTGAAGAACGCTTCCAAATAAATACAGATTCAGAAATTTTACATCACAAAAAATGTGCTTCTACTTTTCAAAGAAGTAACACCAAACTATACATAGAACAGGACAGGCAGCCAGACAGCAATTTGCTTTAACCTATACTTATGTAAGTTACTCTTAAGACAGATTAGATACAGTAATCAGCCATTCATTTATTACAATAATTTAATTTATACAGAGCTCTTTCAAGGTGACTATTCAGAAGCGCTCCCAACCCCAAACAGGGGCAGTTTTGAGGTTTGTGTACATTCTTTAGCTGTTCACATCACTACACTTTGGCTATGATCCCAAGAACCGTCTTTTGCAAGGCTGCGTTACATTGATATACTATTTAGAGTAAACCCACTTGTCAATCCCTCATGGTCATACCACTTTATATCAGAAGTCATGCTACAGTTGAACATGTTACAACATGACTCGGGCCTTGGAGAGCACACTACAGATTAATTCAGTCAATCGTAACTTAGTAAATAGTGGAGTTGTTTGGTCCAGTAAAAGTAACAACACATTTGAACACTTTAAAATAAAGAAGTTTGACCTTTGCAAAATTTATAATGCCGTTAATTTTAGTCCAGAAGTTTTAATTCGGCCTTCCCAAATAGTTCTGAGCTCTCAACTAGGTTAATATCTACTTGAATGACTATATTTCATTTTTGTATGCTTAATTAGAAAGAAGCATTTTATTAGCAGCTTGGCCATTTTCTTAACAAATTTCAATAGACTGAGATGTCTACACAGCGACCCCTGTTGGACCGATCAACAGGTCCAACATTTTGTTTAGATCAATAAGATATTTTTTCAAATTAGAAAATGATATATGTGGAGATTGGATGAAGTAATGATATATATTGAATGTGATTAACAATTTAGATTGATATTTAAATTGTTAATAAGGTTTCATCGAATCAACATGTAGTCTGTAAAACATTGCACATAATGAAGCCTGAATTAAGCAGAAGTACATCACCCTTGTTCAATTAAAATACAATTTGTAAACATAACAAAGTGCACACAATTGAAGCAGGATGTGCTCTGCCTACAACGGGAGACACATGAAACTTTTGCATAGACTAAATGGAAAAGTACCATTAAAGAATCCCTGTGAATGTATTGATAATATTAACAATTAATAAGAAACAATAAATAATAATAGCCCGATTCCTGTATCTTCAGATTTTAAGTGAAGTAATAATAAAACAATATACTTTTATGTGTGTCAATATATTATGTATGTAAATATTATAACTATGACAAAATTTTAGGTCAAAGAAACGATGTTCAGTCTGCTTGAAATGACACGGATGTATATATGCTTTGTGAACACTTGAAATGCGCTTCTACCTTTTTTATTCATTTTCTACCTAGCTTTCATTTTATTTATTAAAAATCTTGAAATGTAGCAAATTGGTCAAATTCCACTAAGACAGACTACAAACATGATGCAGGAAAAAATAAGAACATAATAATAAGATGCAGAAAGTGAATCAATCGCTTTGCATTCATTTATGGTGAAAGGTGGAAGAAATAGATAATTATATCAACAAATTATACAATTAAAACACCAATAAGGCAACAAAATGCACAACAATACAAATGATATATAGCCCTAAACGAAATACTTAAACACTGAATAGTAACACTTATAACTACTACTGCTCTCATGCATCACCACAGCAACAGTTTCAACCAATATTGAGCAGCAGTCAGCGGTTAATGAAAAACTATGTGGAAAGATGCAAAACACCAAACGCTAAGAGTCACCAACACGGCAGTGTACCAGCTTACCGAAAACTGTAACTGGCATACTCAAAATCTATTGGTCGGACCTGCCATGTCTGGGCATCTTGTTCGATGTAAAGAATGTTCCCTGTCAGTTGGAAAAGTAAGGTCACAGCCAAACAACTAATTGCACAGACTTAAATTTTCACAAATTTCGGCAGTTTGCTTAACCTAATTCAGCAATAGTTTAGCAATACACGAGAAACTTGCTATAATACAATCTTCGCGAACGATATCAAGAACCGCTTTATAGTTATTGTGTTGTATCGAAATTAGATGTTATAACACATAGATCTCAAGTGTATCAGGCAGGGAATCACAATCTTAGTAAATCTTATTAAGATCAGTTGATCAATAATTTTTCTAAAATTGAGACAATACTCTTATCCAGCACTTATTGCATGTCTGCAAGTGCACTTCCTACGAATCTGACTGGTTCATCTTGGATTTGAATAAAAATGCCATCAACTAAAACCTAGTTACTTTCTATCACAAATAATCACAAGTTAATTCACATTAGTTTCAACTGCATACTAAGTAACAACATGTGCTTAAGTAAGCAAATCTCAAATGCCCTTTAAGTTTTCAGTAAGACAGCCACTACAACCACATCGGTAAGGTAACCAGTATACATCAAAGTCATGAACAGCTAGAACAAATTGCCTCAGCAAGGTATTGGCCAGGATGATGTTCAGACAGGCAGGTCCACTAGGTTTTCACATATTGGAGGAAAAGAAGACAACATAATTCCCATGAGAAGGAAAACAATTCTGGAATCATGACAAATTTCGTTACCATGTTAAATTTATAAAAGGTCCATTCATAATTTGATGTGGGGGTGGGTGAAATGGGCAACGAACGGTTCAGCTGAGGGGGCAAAAAACCCTTGCCTCTCCTTTTGTGCTGCCACTCATTAGAGTTTGAGAAAGCTGTCAAACAAACCTTCTTGTAAGTCGTTGTGGCAGAACACAACGGGGGAATGTACTCGGCTCAAGAGATGTCTGAAACACAAAATAGACAACACCAACATTTACTTTACTTAATTATTTATAGGCTTATCATCATCATTGTAATTTATTCTGAATTCCTACCACACCTTGAACCAGAACAGTTGCTGTAATGTCAGGCTTAGCAAAGATTCACCAGGTCGCCTTCTTAAGTTTGCTCTGTGTGTTTACATAACTATTCACCAGGACAGCAAACTAAAGTACTGATACATTAAAATAGTGCCTTTTATAAAACTCACAAAGTGCAACATGCAGAGCTTTCTAACTGATCTTAACATACGCATTTGAGGTGGTTTGTGATACATGAACAATTCTTATGTGGGTCGGGATGTTGAATTATCATCTGTAGCTCATATCTCTCTTGCCCTTAGATCCAGACTGGTTCCATGTCTGACACCCATATGATCGTAACATACAGTCTTACTTACAAGAGAACACTGAATGACGCCTTCCGAATCATGACATGTGTGCATTAATGTATCTATTACATTACAAAGATACCGTTGGTGCGCATTTCTCAGTGGTGATAATGCCTTACCAGTCAGGCTTAGAACTCTGAAACTACAAGAAGATGTCAGACTACAATAACATTTCTACAGTCTATCAACTGAAGGACAAATTGTATGATAATAGAACAAGGTATTGGACAGACTTTACAGTTTTGAGCTTTTTCCGAATTTAACACAAACTTACTTGAGATGTTGGAGTTCAGAAGCCAAACCGAATGATGTCAGCTGCTGCAGCTTCTCCCGCTTCTCAACGTCGGCGAATGTTACGTTGTTAAGGGCTTCACTCAAATACCTGGAGATTAAACACAACGACTTTGAATATATGATTTACAAAATAGCATATCAACTATCCACTACTGCATCTGTATTTATCCTTTGATATATAAGTGACCATATCCTAGCCGGATAATTATCTTTTCAGGGCCTCCTTGTACTAGCATTGAAGATCTGTGGTTTACAAATGTACAATGCAAATTTGCTGATGTTTCATTGGATAACAATAAATGACTGAATTATTGATTGGCGCCAGTTACAAAAAAGTGTATTCATAAAGTTCAGCCACTAATCATCACTTAGCAAGGTTGACAATACCACTTATGGAGAGTCATTGTGCCAAAGGAACTGACCGAGTCATGGTATCAAACAGCCATTTTGGTTCTTTCACCATCGGCATATGAAGTTTGTGGAACTGTGCCATTATTTTCGCACAAGCAACAGAGATGTCTGGCCTGTGCAACTCCTCTGTGTAGAGATGACGTGACTGAAACAACACCAAATCCAAACGAAGTGTCATCAATTCAGAATATATTGTAACAGAAACTCCTACACTACAGTAACGGTGATAAGGATTTCAGTTGCCAGATCGTATTAGGGCAAAGGTAATCTATCTTACCCAATTTCCATCCAGTGCTTTTCATGCAAACAGTAACAAGCTCACAATCACACTAGAAAGTGCATGCGAAGATTTCGATCATTCACTGACATTCAGTTTAATTTACAGAACGACTCATTGCATCCCCTTATAGGTCACTCACAATTGAATCGGAATCAAACCAGAAATTTATGTGACAGAGTCAATCACATTTGAACATGCTATTACTGTCATTTACTAGCATCTTCAACTCATTTAGGGGCTGCTCAAAGCAGTTAGCACGATGGGAGTTCAAATCTCTGACAGGATCAAAAATTGCTTGGAGATTTCTGTCACCCGCAAGTCCTGCACCCTTAGCCAAATCAGTTTACACTGGTGGCAAACTGTTGGAGGGAAGAAGAGATGGTGAGGGAGAGGAATTGCACCTGCCCTCAAATGCCAAGGCTAAGAAAACTAAGTTGCTAACGCTTTATGCCCATGGCTGTTTGAGAACAAGCTCAATTGACTGCACAAAGAAATAACCAAATGTTGTCCTTTTTGCAACTACAACATGTTCTAGTTTTAATTAAATTTAGCATCCATGTACCAAGTGACAATAAAACATATCACTTTGTCAGGATTTGCATTCGAATAAAGCACACACAATAAGTTCTGTGTGGACATCTCTAGAGCACCTCCAAGGTGGTCCCCTTGAATAGTGCCATAAAATTCTCAATAACAAGTACAATAAAGACGTTTCAGGGTATTAACATCAGTGGGATTCCAAATTCAACAAGACGTTTGACTCACAGGGACATACTCCTCCACTCGGCCTTCGGTAAAGACTCCATACAGCTTTGGCCCCATGCACTTCTCCGCCAGCAGTGCAAATATCACCGAATCTGTAAGCACCGTTTCGGGATTCTCCCGAATGATTTGACCGTAGAGTCGAAGCAGCACTTTTGTTGGCTCACCCTTCTTCGACGTCGTGCCGTCGGAGAGGTAGCACATGTACAGAAGGTTACTCAGACCACCCCTGCCATCAATAAAAAGAGTGAACACATCAGAACCTGTGCTTCGCAAAGTCCTAAAAATGAGCAATAAAAAGCTCAGGTACATAAATAACACCCTACCAAGTGACAACCATATTGGTTGTGCTCATAGCATACTGCCAGTTATCCGAAAAGGCACAACATGGGTCAGCTGAGGACTCCGAATGTCTGGGAAAAACAGAAATCTATATAATAACAAGCAAGAGACAAAGAAGCCATTGGCTGGCTTTTGACTATTACCAGTGTCACAAAGCAGGTCAGCTACCAAGCTCCCAAAGGATGCAGCTGCTCAGAATCAGCCTTAGAAGTGATTTCAGAACCATTTAAAGCAAAGTTTGATACATGTGTCACCATCTGATGAAAGTAGGTTACGGTTCTGCCAAAGACACATTCCAAGTTTCATCTAATAGATATCTGTTAGGCTAAGATCAAGGACTGTCCTATACTTTGCCTGCACAGAAAATCATGACCCCAGCAGCACTTGAGCACTTTACAGTTCAAATAACCTATGCACTGATCATAGCACTTCACTACTTTACAATCTCAATCCCACACTGCACCCTCAGCTCTAAGGAAACTACATTTCCAAACCAACCACTTTGTATTAGCAGACTTCCATCTGAAAGTAATGCAATATTAAAATAAAAATGTTGCAAGGCCACAAAAATCTGCAGCAGTTTGACCTTTTTTCTTCATCTGCACTATATCAAATTCAAGTGCACACGACCTGTTGCTGATTCAGTTTCAGTGCCAGGTAAAGTCCGGGAGAAGATCAGGTGACAGCACTGTGCCAGGGTCTAAGTTCAAGAGGTAGGACCCAATCGAATGTCATCTACCCTTCCCTCTCCTCATATCTAAAAGCCTTGTCACTTTTACTGCGTGATCTGATCTCCTAAAATCTTATGAAATGGAAACATCCATCAGGATTATGAAGCCCAGGCAGTTTGCTGAGGCTTCCCAAACTGAAATTTATTCAAATATAGACCTGAAGACTTATATTGTGCGAGCCAGAGATTGAGTTGTCCATTGTCACGCCTGGATTCGACGTTTTAGGTAATAGGAAAGATAAATATAGTCTGACCAGTCTAATGATATGACTTGTCTCAAGATTTGAACATCCCAAATTCCAAACACGCTTTCAATAGATTTGTAAAAAAACATGTTTGCATAGACAACGATTGACCAATTTTTTAAAATGGCAGCTGATGCCGTTGTTGGAGGCAGACGTATTGATTCAGAGGAAGTCAATAAACAGGATTGTCTGTGTTGTGCAATAATCCCACACTTCATCGCTCTCAGCCAAATACTTTTGTTCTCAACACCAGAAATCATGAGCCTGATCAATGTGTATACTTAAATTCTCCTCTGAATATTAACGGCACTAGATAATCTAAGTACTGAAACTCTGGCTCTCACTAGTCAATGCCTAGAAATATAATACATCCTAGTTAGGATTTAATTAGTCTAGTCTTCCTTGTATTAGCATATAATTATATGATATCATCCCTAATTTAACAAGGTCCTCATGGCCTACATTATGGCCTCATAGTACAATTAGAGGGCAGGGGTTGCTCTTCATACAAACAAAAGACATATCTGTCAAACCACTTAGATAGCCAACAACAAGAGAATTCTCAAGTGTCCCAAAGATCTATCAGACAGGAAAACTACTGGGGCTTATCTAAATATTTATCAGATTCAAAAGCAAAGAGAAATTTCTAGATTAACCCAACCAGATAACAAGCACGCACATTAGTCAGGACTCCTCTTATATCCTGCTTTGGTATGTTCTGGAATTGGTCTTCAAAAATTCACATGCTTTCTCTCCCCTGGATCAAGACACTGGAACTCTCTTCGTCTACGTGTTTACTCCACCGACCCTGCATCAGTAAGTAAGTGCTAGGACAAGTATTACATCTCCTTAGCAGGTGAACCAAAAGGTGCTAAATGAAGGTCCAGATGTGTATACATAATCAATGAGCAATTGAGCATTCATATAACCTGAAAGAGTGTCAGAGTTTACACGCCTTAGTGCCACGAGCAAAGAAACTGTAGGTGAAGGACTTGCTCAAGGTCCCTACGCGGTGGCTCGGGTCTGAATCAAACCCGTGACCCTTCGGGTGCAAGGCGATGATTATCCCACTGCTCCTCACACGTCCCATGTACTAGACCGAGACTTTAAATCTCTGTGTGCACGCAGGCATTGGGAGTCAAACACGGTCCGAGCAAACACACGGCCGGGCGTGCTGCCAATGTAGCTAACTGGATTCATTGCGAATAATGGGATCAGATAGCTTCACAAAAGTCGTCATTCATAGCTCATGAGAGGTTCACAAGGAAAGCAGCCATGGCAAACTGCAGCATATCAATGGAAACAACAGCCGTTCAATGCACGTCACAAACGACCCATCCGATCATAACAACTACCCATCATATTGATCATATCGACAGACCCAGGACAACAGTGGCTCGCCCCAATAGCATACAGCCAAGTCTTTTATACTTGCACATTGCAAGTATGCATGCGTATTCTGATGTATGCTTTTATGCACTTACATTAAACAAATTACACATATATGGTAGTCTACTGTATAGCACCTATTCCGTACCTAACCAAAGCGCTGCCTGTCAGATCACATGAAATTTAAGCATGTTGAGAACAAACACGTAAATCCATAACTGTAATCATGTGACTTTAGGTAAGGCCCTGTAATAAGATCTGTGTGGCTCAATATTTACTCACCATTGAGCTCAAATTAATCCAGCTGACTCACAAACTGTTCTGTTAGTCACATGACAAATGGAAATTACTGGATAACTCACTCTTTCGTTGAAATCACCTTTGTATCAATAGATTCACCATGTAATTAACTGTCATCTGTTATATGACAGTTTATGAGACAGTAAATCTACAAGGCTAGCTGAACCATTAACAGAACAGATTTTAGCACACAACCAACTACGTCAACTACCATTAGGTTGACCTAATGCTGGCTCTTTTAGACATTCTGTTAGGCACCCTTGTAATAGCATGGCTGTGTTACTGAGCCAGTTACAGTGCCATATAAATTGTCATCATCATTATTGTTATTTAGCCACATGACTATTGACTACCGTTGATGGATAATGCCATATGACTAACAGAATGTCTCGGCTGTTGTGGTCATGGGAAAAAAACTGGCAAATCATACCAGAGAGCCATATGGCATGTAGAGTGTGAATTTCTTTGCAGTCAAATAACAAAAACTGTTAAAGAGTTGACAATGAAACCCGACCAGACCACTTGCTTATAAATAAAAGAACTTTTTTCCTCCACACGACTCAAACCTCAAGGTCTGCGTGTGTTTAAAAAACATCCATCTTGCTGAAGCCAGCCTTGATCCACATACAACTGCCCTGTGGTTCACATTCACGAACACATCAATAGTACTATTACTAATAACAATAATTCATAGCATTCAGCCACCAGCTTTAGAAAACAAGCCACAAAACAACATCTGTAGCATTCTTTTTACAGTCACCAGTGTCAAAAGTTACTATTCTCTTGTTCAATCTTGACCTTGGCTCAGAACAATTCGCTCAGGATTTTGATGCTGCTTCTTATTTTGTGATGCTATCGGGCATCAGCATTACTGTTAATACGGAGTCTGATGCTTATTTATGTAGGATCAGAAGGATGTGGGTTTGATACCTTCAAGCACCATGTTGTCATAATGGGTCAGTTCCAAGAGAGCCTCAGAGGAGACACTCGCTGTTCCAGAATAATTTTGCCAGACCATATCAGGTGCATACCTGACATGTTACTTGTTCCTGTCAAGGGCAGGCAACTAGTGGTCTCTGCGGGGGGCGGGGGCTGTCCTCCCTTAAAACTTTGCATAATGGATAACAAACAGAAGTCCCTCTTAGCTTCTGACAGTTCAGTCTTATATATACATGTGAAAAACCAGTAAAAGACCTGTCAACACAAGATTTTGCTAGCAGCACAAAGGTGGCCAATATCTTAACAACAGCAAACTACGCAATGAGGTATGATCACTGCCACAAAACCAAAACAGGAGAAAACTGGGAAGAACTAAAAAGGCATGACCTCAACAGTCAACAAAAAAGAACAGCATTGTGATAAACCCATCAACATTAATACAAGCCGATAATATATCATATAATATAATTATTCGTTTAGTGTACAAAGCAAAATGACAGACCACATTGCAAACAAGTACAAGGGGGAAAACGTTTGCAGTCTAATTTATTCTTTAAATAGAGAACTCTAGAAATAAAACAAGAGTGATTGCCAATTTGCTAGATCTGTAATAAACTAAAAAGACATGAATTCATATAAATTTATAATTTTATATACACAAAGTATCATATCAATATTACATACAGAATTAGAAACAGATATATCTATTATGTCTAAATGAATTTATACATTCTACTGCTCACAAACAAGATTCAGACAAAATTCCCTAAACACGCATAATTTGTCAGTTCATCCATGCCCAGACGATTACAATAACACTGCAAAAGGTTTAATGAACTGCACTTGTTTACAATCAAAAGCCACTCGCTATTTTGTTAACAATTAGCTTTTTCAAATGGTGAAGAGATATTAAACTCCTTTTGGAATATAATCAGATTAAACCACCGTAGACTAGTCTGTGAAACTCAGCTAAAAATGTATATTGAAGCGCCTATGTAAACCTATCTTTGAAAAGCCAATTTTCAACCTGCCATATCTTGATGGGCAAAGTAATTACTCCTGTTATCAAATAACAGTGTTTTATTGATTATAGAAGTATTACTAATTTGTGATATAGCTGACATATCATAGTGTTTCCATGTTTCTATTATTCTTCATAGACACACATTTCTTTGTATATCTATTCATCT
>JAQFXW010003121.1:0-12242 GCA_034693945.1 Dendrobaena attemsi
GTTGTCGGGACACCGGGACACTTCACAAAAAACCGGGACATGTCCCGGAAAACCGGGACGTATGGTCACCCTACCATTACACCAATATATAGAAGTTACTATTTAAGTAGTTCTATCAATAGCCTGCCCTACAATTGTTTTCACACGAGAAGTTTCAACTTGGTAGCGCTACAGAAGATTCACAGGTTTAAGTTCCTGTTAGATCATCCTCCACTTTAACTTACCCGATTCACGTTTCTTCATAATACTCCAGAAATTTAAAGAATAAACAAATTCAGCAATCCTGTAGTTTAGGTTGATTAATTATATAGTCGATATTAAGAAATTATTTGGACATCAATGAAAATTATAATGTTATAAAAGAAGTGGGATGAGAGACGACAATGTTATCTTTAAACAAGAAGTTCGATGATGAAAGGAAATCTTAATTATAAAAGTAAAGTGAAATATGGATGAAAAAGTTGGTATAAAGTTAGAAGTTGGAATACAGACATGAATCGATACAGCACTGAAAACACACATATTAGAAACATAGGACTATAATTAATCAACTTAAACTACAGGGTTATCGGTGTTTCAACCGCTCAGACCAACATAGCACTTTCTTAGGTAATCAACCTAAACGACAGGCTTACCGGTGTTTCAATCGCAATGTGATGCGTCCCGGACTCCATGAAATACAACCGTCATTAACGAAGTCACTGTTCGGAAGTTACAATTAATCAACCTGAACTACAGGAATGCCCAGAGCCATACCTCTAAAACAAAGTCCCACTCAGTCCACCTTCAGAAGTCCATCATCCATTCGACAAAGAATGTAGATGGGAAAATGGACCTCAGCTGCTGCTGCTGTTGCTGCTGCAGTTCTCGGCCAAATTCGCCCCCGTTTCGGTCGGAATCGTCTTCCGTGATGACTTAACGGGCTTCGGGAAACTTTCGTCGGCTTTTCGAACAGTTTTTGGGGAGATTTGACCCTTCTGGGGAGGCTTTTGAAGATTTAAAGCAACCAAATCTTTCGCCCAATCATCAACGCATCCAAAGCAAACAGCGAAAACGACCACTGCGCATGTCCGCGCTATTATCGTGTACGGCTGTTCCAGACGTTTTCGCTCCTAGAAGTCTACTGTCTGCTCTGTCACTTCTCGCTGTCGATAATTAATTAATTCTAGACTTCTGAAGCGCCACTTTAGAGTCAAGCCTATGGTGTTAGCTAGTTTATTTTCGCTGCGTCGAATCAGACAGGTTATGCAGAAGATAGTTTAAGGTGGTCCAATTCCGATTTAGAGTGACAAGAGCACTCAGAGGTAGTTAGAACAGGACGTCGTTTTATAAATAATTATAATAGCCTAGGCCCTAATTTGAAATCAACTCGTTCGTTATCATGCTACAGTAGGCCCTAACTTTAAATTTAAACTACTAAATATTATAACTAAATCACGAAAATTGATTCAGTTTGTTAACTAATCAATTAATAAGTTACTCTCGCAGTATCCTTGAGGACGATTATTATTATGTCAATGCGATGGTCTTCCACGCTTCCTTGCGCAGAGAGGCCTACTGTAACATAAATTGCTTTACATTATTACGCCACAGATCAAATTACTGTTAATTTCAGGCACTGCGCAAAAAACAATAACTTTGGAAAAGAAAAACTAATAATTATTGCTAATAAAATATTTATCTCTGTGAAAAGGCATTACTTATTTTTCAAAATCAGTCATCTTTTGTTAGACTGTCATTATTATTAACAGTTTATCCCTTTTAATGTCAGATTGTTTAAAGAAAATTTATCTCTTCACATGGCTATATTGAAACGATCGGGGTCAAGCTCTATAATGAATTAATTTCTAAACCACTTTAAGACCCCATTAAGTTCAGTTGGCCTAATCCAAATCATAGATTACTTTTTAATTTTATTTTTACTTTGATAATTTATGACTGCACACGTACACTCTACTTCTCAAGTTATCATTGCACACTTTGTGTATAGGTCTATAAGTCTTGTTGTCAAGACCTGAAACCTCAAGAGTTAAGACCAAGACCTTGAAACTCAAGACCAAGACTTTTTTATTCTCAAGACCAAGACTTTTAGTCTCAAGACCAAGACTTTGAACCTCAAGACCAAGACTTTTAGTCTCAAGACCATTCAAGATTTCTGAAATCACTCCTACATAGAAGCCTACACATGATAAAAGAATTTATGCGTGTTTTAATGAAAAACAAGATAATCATGTCTTTAGAATAAAGCAAAACAGATTCCACAATAATTATTTCTCAAAGTCTGTAACGCGAAATGCATGCTATTTCTGTTGCATTTAATAAACACCAAATCCCTCAGAATTTTTGACTAAAATATTCTGCGTGGCGTCTCAGTGGCTGCCAGGCCTCATAAAAATCGCGAATGAGAAAAAACCATTCTGTAAGTGCAGAAGTCGCTGGTACACAAAGATGCACAAGTCGTATCTTTAAAATCCTCCCATAGACTAATTGGTTTCCCATTATATTATAAGATTATACGACTTTGAATTCACTGAACATCGGGGCAAAAATAGCAAGAATTGGAATAAGTCTACAAGTATCCAAAACTTAAATAATTAGAACCCCATAGAACTGCAAGTCACTACTGAATATTATTATATACAGTCTACAAGTATCCAAAACTTAAAAGTAATTAGAACCCCATAGAACTGTAAGTCACTACTGAATATTATATACAGTCTACAAGTATCCAAAACTTAAAAGTAATTAGAACCCCATAGAACTGCAAGTCACTACTGAATATTACATACAGTCTACAAGTATCCAAAACTTAAAAGTAATTAAGCTAAAAAGTGCCACAAGGTTGACAATTTCTTCCAATAATTATGATTTAATCGAGTCTGCAGTAGACAAAACGTTAGTCACGCTAATAAACGTTTGTATCTTTGCTGAAATTACCCGGTAGTCATAATAATTATTGAACTGTGAACATTTAATCAATTCAATGCATTGACAATATTATAGTTAATGTGTGTGCATATTATTTTCTGCCATATTATACTGTGGAGCAGTGCTTGCGGCTCGCCAACTGATTTTAAGTGACCCTCGAGCGCTGGCTAAACTATAGCAATTTGTGTAGAATGATGCAAAAAAGACAGTCTGTGGCCAACTTTGGGTGTTATGGACTTGTAACTTGGCTCGACATTTAAAATGTCAACACTGAAATCCAGTTCCCACAACACAAATTTGCAATCACACATTACAACTGCTCAACAATATATGTTAAAACGTATAAAAGATGACAAAAATGTAATGTTAGGCTTTGAGTTTATTGATGCAGCCCGCAGCTTCAACAACGCGTCTTTGGTGGCCCGCAGTGTCAAAAAGGTTGGACAGTACTGCTGTGGAGTGTGTTAACTTAATAATGTTTGGAACTTCGAAGCAACCACCTTCTACTTAGGCTCTATCGATAATTAAGTTTTAGATAACCTAATGAAAGATTTCTTATGCTGTTGCTGACAGAGTATAATAATTTCAATGGGTTAACGACAAACTGCTAGATGAGAAAAATACATTGAAGGTGAATTATTGTTCAAGCAGATCAAAGAAAATTTGTTTAATAGATCAAAGAAGTCGGTAAGAAGACAGAACGTCAATAAACTATTTATTGATTCATGATTACTCAAGCAGTCAGAAACACACAAAGATCAAGAAAGTTGAAGACTGAGCAGTGATCATAATTATTAGTTCCATTGTTCGACAACGGCCGAACAAAACAGAAACGACAATGGCACGAAAATCAACCGTCGATTTTCATAGCATCAAAACTAATTTTCATCAAAAATGAACAAACAGATCAGAAAGAAAGAAAATATAATTTTAAGGCAATAATTATAACGAATAACGTAATGCGACTGGAGTAAAACAAAAACATTAACCCAGTTAAACTGGATTACAGATACATGTAATATCATACAGCTACAAGCAATTACACGAACTCCTGAGAAGACTACCAAAAAATGCTACATAAAACTACTGTAATAATAATATAGCACAATTATAATATAGCACACTTCTTGGCTTCCTGAAGTTTTCAAACGAATACTGCTACTATAAGAACAGTTGCTAAAACCCTTAAATCCACAAAACCTCACATGGTCAGCTGCTCAGTGCTCACTGTGTACTTTAACACAAATTTCAGTCAATGGAGTAAAATGATGTCATCATGCACTTTACACTTTTACTAAAAATTTAAATGCTAATAATAGTACAAATCGTCACTGTGCAAAATGTGCATTGGATTCGAAGTGGACTAAGCAAAAGGCTTAAAGCACAAGGTTGGTTCTGGATGGTTGACCAGTTCTTGAATGCTAGGCGATCTTGGTCTACTTAAATAGCTGCTGTCAACCTTTGGAGACTCCAGGACCACTTCTAACTATTTTGTCTCGATCACGCCACTGAAATTTTGTGCAACACTATGACAACTATACGGTCCAACAAATTTATAAAATTTATATAGCTATGATGTAATAAATTCATTCATGGGCATTCACTCATTTGAGTGGGCACCACCACAAAGCAATGACTTTCTACAGGTGCTTTTGCGGGATTAGTGTGGCACAGAGGTCGATTATTTAAGAGCGCTCAGCGTGCAACATGGAGAGTGCAGATACATCATATTACCCAAGGCAGTTGCTTTGTAGGGACCTTGAGCAAGTCGTCTATGTACAACTGCACTGCAACATTGATGCTCTGTCATAATAAGGTCGTACTTCTGAGCTTTGCACGTAAGATACAGTTGCTGATCAGCCTAAAGATCTTATAAAACGATAGCAAGAATTTTCACAAGCACAACTTTAACATTTTCGTTCCTTTCTTATTTTTAAATTCTCTTTACCTTATTAACGTTATGTACTTTGAAGCGAGCAAGGTTCAATTTGGTCACAAACAAGTCTTGCCACACTGCGTAGATTTCTGCCACGACAAGCCGAGCAAGTTGGTAAGCAAATACCCTGACAAATTTGATGGAACCCATACGGTAATAAGGGTCAAATTATGCTAATATGGGTGCCACAAGAACAATTGGCAAGTTAAGACCCTTAAAAGCCCTGAGGTAACATCTAACAAATTACAATGTAGGCTACACTCACAAACACAACTTTCTGGCACCGCAAGTCACTTTACAACACAGACGAGAGCTTCGTAATTTATCCCTGAGTGACGTACAGAAAGGGACAGCAATTCTACGTACTAGCGTTGAAGCGACAATGCCACCTTACGCAATATGCAGGTCTAATTTTATCCTTCGTGAATCCGTCTCAATTCTGCAGATTTGCTTTTCATTTTGTCCTCCCAAATGTAGTTTCACAGGCAATGTACGTCTAGTTTCATGCAGAAGCAACAATATAACAACAGTTACTTACATATAAACTCGAAGCGTAGATGATCCTAATGCTAATATTGTCTTTATTTCAACCTAGGAATGCTCTAGGCCTACTACTCGGTGTATTCCACCACTGGCCACAAATTCCTTTGCTCTGCAGCACACAAGGCCGGCCTTAGGGCAATGTAGCCAATGCACCCACATTGGACCTTGCGCTTGCAGCCTAACAGGTATTGAGACCCACACTTCAGTTGACCAAAGAACTAAACATAGGCCAAACGGTCTAAAGGGCCTTGCCAACACGGTCCACATTGGACCCCTGAAGTGCTGAGGCTGGACCTGGCATCACAAACCGCTAGACCAGGACCTGCTGTCTTGACTACGCTTCCGCAGCCTAGCAAAGATGCTTTGCCGATGTCGGCCCATCTGGTATCTCTGCTTTGCAGCCTCCAACTTTCTGTGTCTTTCCGTCAAGCGCTTAAAACCCACTTTTATTAAACTGTGGTTCGTGCTGGTCACGTCAGATGCAACGTTGTAGTTTCTCTCTTGGAGCAGCTTTATATCAATTTTTTGCAACTATTAGCATTTTGAAACAAGCTTCAGTTTTGGCAACAAACTAGTCTTGGCCGCATGGAGCCCAAGAAATAAGATGCATGGCTCGCATACAAACCGAGGGACAAAGGAGCCAAAACGACTCAAGGACATACAAGAATACGACACGTTGTCCTGTGTTTTAAACCTAGGAGCCAAAGTAGCGTTAAAGAACAGGACATGTGATTGAAATTGTACTTGTAGGTTTCTAAGGTTTGAGCTAATCTCTGACATCTGGATTCCCATGCCATTACCAGGTTCATTGTGTTAATAATGAATGGCTGTGAAACCAGGCCCTCACAGAATTCTGAGCTTACAGTTGTGATCATTGCCACAGTAGTACCGTGATCAGACACCACACTGTAAGCCACAGTCATGGTTCTCCACGTCCAGACAATTTGTTTTTTTGCATGTGTCTACTGGCACTTGTCTGATTAATTTAAAATGTGTGCAGGCAAACAGTTCGACACGGTGGCCACTCGTGTAGCGCGTTGGCTCATGGTTCGATCCCGTGTAACGACCTTGGGTAAGTTGTTTGCGCACACGTGCCTCTGTCACTAAGCAGTATAATTTGGTACCGGCGTAAGCTGGGAAGGAAACGGCAAGTCCTGCGACACACCGGCCCCACGCCCAGGACCTTGGGATTCGTCAATTACCGTCTCAGGTACAATGAAAAGGAGATGAGCGCCTCCCAATGGGACAAAGGCCCGTGGTTGGACTTTACCTTCTTTTTTACAGGCAAACAACAACAGAAATAGATGACCACAGAACTCTGTACACGAGAAAAATTGCAATGCAGATACTGAAGAAATTCTACATTCCGACGCAGAGTAAAACAATCGCTATCTATATCTGATGAACAGAAATTCATACCCACACAAAAGCACACTTGCATTTGCAAAACTTAAAGTTCCCATCGAGATAAAAGCAATACTCAATTGAACAACACGAAGCTTTAAGCGAAATTCCCAATTGAACACCAGAAATTCGCATTGTTTCCAGATGATAGTAAGTCCATCCACATAAATAGTATAAATCATTAACCAACAATATAACAGAAATTAACAGAAACCTCACACGTGAAACAACACAAAAGACAAAATCAAAACGTTGTTAGCTAGTATCCAATCTGGATAAGAAATACTCGATATAATTCCTCCTGACAAAGCGCCAGTATTTCTGGAATATTCCACGAGCTTCTTGTCAACTCTCGGCTCGGGAATGTTCTGCGAGCCTAACACCTGAGCTGTAGAGCATTCCACAAGTCAAGTTCTCAACATCTTCACTATGTAATATTCGATTCTCAGCCATTTCACTGTGTAACGTTCCACAAACTCCATCAACTCCGCACCTCAGAATATCCCATCCACTTGCAATCGTGGTTCCAGAATATTCCACGCGCCTTTTTTTATCATCACCGTCTTCCCATTCCACCAGCATCATCATTCTCGTCAGCTCCAGAATATTTCACGAGCTGACCGTCACAGCGGGAGAACAGTTTGTTAGCTCATCATTTCAGCTACAAGTGCATTCATCTTGACCTGACCATGCAGGGACAGATTGAGGAAGTTATCAGCCGCTCTGGCGCTGACAGTCCGAAGCGCCGGCAGCCGTAGAAGAATTTTGCCGTAACGGCGCGGCGCAGCTGGATATCGCGTGGCGCAGTAGTACTCGAGACAGTCCAACATCTCATTCTGAAACGCTGTTATGATGTCACGATCGAGGACTCCACTGGCGTCTGAAGAAAGAAAGGATGAAATCAACAAAAATGTTGCACCATCCCCAGCTTTTATCATTTCTATAGGTATCCCGTCCTGGCGCTTTATTGTCCTTCAATTGTTTTATTGCCCATTCCACCTCCGCTTCCATAACTTCTGATTCCTTTTCATGTTTTGATACATAAATTTGTTCTTTCGTTACTCTCTTATCTTCACTATACAGCTCCTTCGCGTATTCCTTCCATCTGTTCTTCATTCCCTCTTCATCTGCAATTATGTGTCCTGACTTTAGTGATCCCATTTTTGGTGTGAATTTTTTCCATTATTTCCCTCACTTCCAATATAATAAATGTTACTTAATATTCATGATAGCAATGATGGATTAATAGGAGATGAACAAGATAAGAAAACAAATAGGGAATGCAAAACCGGGTGTATTTTTTTTAAACCGGTTTTTCGGTTTGAAATCTCGGAAAACCGTTTTTGTTTTCTTTTTATGCACTATTTCTGCTGAGTATTAAATGATGTCAATGATTAAGTTCTCACAAGTTCTGCTGTCAAATATAAAACTTGATTAAAGCGTCATGCAAGATTTCTTTCTGGTTAAGAACAAAATCGGGGTACATGTCCATTGTAGGCATATATTGCGCTATTCTGCGTGAGCTGTGCAGTGTACTGGATGCAGCCTATAAGTATAACGGTAAATTCTCCCAAGAGTTTCAATTTACAAAAATTTACCTGCTTTCAAATAGAATACCTTATTAAAATCGTTATGCAAATTGTTTCATTAGTTCTCCACATTCACTTACTTAGCTCACTTTGAATTATTAACAAAACTACAAGACCCAAACTTCTCAACGTTCTCAAAACGGATCACAGTCAAGAACTTGCAGCGAAGGGAAGCTTTAGCAAAAGTCTTTATAGAAGTTGTTCACTCGGTCTACACTGCATACAGTGTACACTTTACATTTATTTACATAACAGCTTTGGACCCTGCTAACTAACCAAGTTCACAGTACCTCCCCCCCCCGTTTGTGACTTTTATCAACATTTACTTTTCTATTCTCAGTTTCCCAGCATGAGCTACGGTGAATGGCATGTTTTCCAAGCCGGTCAAAGTGTAAAATAGTTATACAACTCCAACGTACTGTAATTGGTTTCAAGAACTCCTTCCCGAAGGATTACTGCCAAATAAAACAACAAAAAATGCATTATCTTTAGCTAGAATCATATTTGAGTACCTGGTGAGGCAAGAACGACGGCATTAAGAATGGAGAACTCGACCGGGTCGGGGTTGACTTCTTTGAGACGTCCAACAAATTCCAGCGCGGAGTCAATGAGGTCGAAGCTCCAACCCATCTTCGTGCAGTCAGTGCGAGGTAGGATGATGCCGAGGGCGAACTTCAGATGGCCAGGGAAGTAGTCCATCGACCTAAACGCAATCAATCAACATCTTACCTTGCAGAGCAAATGCAAGATGCAGTGCCTTGAGGTTGATTCGAATCAGTGACTCTCTGGTCACAAGGTGCCCGCTGAACACCACTCACCCCCAAGTCAGAAAGAGTGTTATAGTGAAAAGAAAATGAGCACAATGAACTTGTTTATTCAAAGCCTCAAAGGTAGAGTTGACATAGATGCAACCCTTCACATGGATCTATTCAGTGTCAGACTTTTCTTTTGTCAACGACAGACATTTGTCCATTGCATAGGTCGTCGAATTAGAAGAACTATTTCTTTCATCATTGCACTTTTCTTGCCATACACAAATATTATCAATGTCAGATACATGATCCAGACTTACAGAACAATCAGAGGACTACATAAGCAAATCCAAAACAGGATTAGGACGCTGTTTCCATATCGTTTTACACAAACCGATTTCTTTAATGCAGTAATCCAGGTCTACAATAGTTATTTATGCAGTACAAGAAATTAAACTCAAACTAATCATAGTATTTTAAAGACAAAAAAACCCCTGAAAATCCAGGGTAATACTTACAAATCTCTGGTCTTAAACAACTATTTTCTAGTATTAGAGCCTGTGTTAAAAGCTTAGAAGTGGTATAAAATGAAAGGTAAGAGAAGGAAGCCGAGTGGCGCTGGCCGCGAACGATTAGTTCAACCAGGTGTTTCACATAATGATCTTACCTGTAAGCCAGTCGAAGAACGTTTAGTTCCATAAATGAAGACTTCAGTAGCGCCATCTGGTTTTCGACGGTTAAAGTCCGGAAACCTGAAATTATAATTGTAACAGCAATGACAACAATATAGTATAATCACTAGCAAAGTACTTAGAACTACAAAGCTTCATACTGTCAAATAATAAGTTCATTAACTGGAATGTGAAATATATTATGTGCCCTGGTTGGGAATAGGTATAGCCATCATTATCGTTATGATATGTTGCGTGTGTGGTTGTTACATGGCGTCTTTAGTCTTTAGTTTAGACATTAGTTAAGGTTATTTTTCTTTCCTTATTTCATTTTATGCTGTATTAAAACTGTTCTCATTTTTTGTAAACAAAACGGTCATCTAAAACAAGTAATACACTCACTCAGGTGGCCCTGGCTTGCGGGGTCAATGACCCCTTCTGGGTTTCCTGGGTAGCCATTCTGTTTATCAGTTGCATGTAAACTAAATACGTTTGTCTTGGTTACCGAAATAAATGACTTATGACTTATGACTTATGACTAACAATCTCTTCAAAGGTGTCCAATTGTAAACTAGCATTACTACTTTTTGTCATTTCTCTTAACTAGGGACGCAGCTCCCGAGTTCGAAGAACTTGATTCTATGTGCACTGTTGTGCCTATCCGTCTCAGAACTAAAATTGTGTTGGTGGGATTAAGTTAGTAAATCTCGCCAAGAGATGTGAACAATTGAACTGATACCCGTCTTAGCCTAGTTTCTTGAAGGACTACTATGTAAAATGTCCAGAATGAATTAACGAATGAATGAATACCTTGTTCAAATATCTTCATCTAGCTCCTTTGCTTTCAAATGATTTACGCAAAATACTGTTGAACAATAATTATTACAAATGTGCGATAACACTATCTCCAAAGGATTTTCAAATTCACTGCCATCAAACGTTGCTTTAAATAGAGCGTACGTTTCGACCCAATGAATCTAAACGTCTTATTATAGATATCGTTATGAATCGGTTCAAAGGTGTTGTTCGTTGTACCCATTTTTGTCCTATATTGACATAGTTTACGTTTCGCCTTGAATGCTAACTTAACTCAATCAGAGCTGATTATATTTTTGGACATAGTTATTGACATTAAATTTATAGCCTTGACATAGACCTAACGATGTAAAGCTGTTCTAGTATCTATAATTCTTCATCTGTTTTCCGTCTGTCATGCGCTGATGATGGTGACGATGATGATAATGATGATTTGGTATTCTGCAATTGCAGTTTACACCGTTTTCAGTAATGTTGAGCATGATTACGGAAGTGTTATCTTAGAAGCTGGATGCAACGTTAGAAATATGCTCCTCTCATTACTATATACTTACCACGCTCTGCCAACCTTCGGGCAGTGATTCTGATTGTCTCCAGGAGCAGAAAATGTCTAAGCCTTGTTACTCGTCCGATAATTTTGTAAATATATTACTATCAAGATGTATCTAATAAATAACAGAGATAATTATTATATAATGCGAATAGTCGGCGGTGTTCATTGATGTCATAGTAATGGCTTGATGGTATAGTTTCAGTGCAAGGGTAGAGTCGAGGGTTCGAATCCACCTTAAACCACGGCGTCTATAACCTTGAGTAAGGCCTTCACTCACAATACTTTGGCAGACTCAATGTTCTTATGAACACCTCCAGTTACAAGTCAATCTAATCTTATGTCGGAATATTTACAGAAGAAAGTCTCTATAATGTTCATCGATTGTATAATTAGGCCCATTATGAAAAATAATAAACTCTCAAACACCTCTAAATATTTGTTACCGCATATTATAGCACGAGTATTTGGAACATGGCAAGTTGCAACGAATCAATGATAGTAGCTCTAAATACAATACGGGAATAATTATAATTATACAGCCAGTATAGAAAGGTAAAAGAAGAACAAAACGTAAAAGACATCTCTTCTGCATGTACTTATAGAACGGGTATAGTCACTAAAAGAGATGCGTAGGCTATAATTACCACAATCCTTTTCAGAGAATTCAATAATGGTGTTTCGTACAGTCCACTACATTGTGACTACAACTCGCAGACACTCCCAATTATTACAATAGTGATGCTGAGTCAACATTAATACGCCGAAACGATTAATTTAATACACCATGTATATACTGTAGTGATTAATTGTCGAGTCTACCCATACTTCCAGAGGAATCAATTTTTGATCTCCCTCATAACTATTGTAATTGTAAGTTTCAATTAATAAAGCGTCTCTGAGAGAAACCTTAACAGAGACGTTAGCGACCCAGTCAGCTGGAAACATTAACAAACAGCATATTATTATACATGTATAGTCTTCAGACGCCGGCGAAATGCAGAGGTGGAGAAATGCAAGCCTCAGGTCAAGACGAAGACGAGTCCTGATGGA
>JAQFXW010003122.1:0-12239 GCA_034693945.1 Dendrobaena attemsi
AGACAAACATCGCATCATCGCATCACCGCATCATCGCATCACCGATCGAAAGATCCGGAAATATTGTTTAGAATTCTAATTTAAGTATATTCTTCAGACTGTATCGCTGCTACCCACTCACTAGTAATTTCTATCATTTTCCGTACATTTGCCCATTTGTTGATTTTTGGTGTTTCTAGGGTCTGATTGGAGCTCACGAGAATTTCAAACGCTCTCTAGGAGACACAGATAAAGCATTTAGTGACATCATGGGCAACGTCAATGAAGTGAAGAAAATTGCACAGCAGCACAATCTCACTAACTGCGGTCCAAATCCCTACACCACTGTTTCAGAACAGGTAAGGATTACTAGTAAATCTATTATTATTACTTTATTAGACAGACATTTGTCTGACTTTGGGAGCCATCCAGACTTATGACAAATCCTTGATCTTTGAATGCATAGAAATTGAAGTATTAGATACAATGTAACGAAGCATTTTAAATTTGAGTGATCGAGTTGTTCACATTTATGAATAAGGTCTTCAGCTCAGTTGATGTAGCCAACAAAAATGCCTAAAATCTATACATTATCAGGTGATATTTATATTAAACGTGTGTAAATTATTAATTGTACATTTTAGACATTAAAAAACATTTATAAAACTTGTGGAAATTATTAATTGTACATTTTAGACATTAAAAACATTTATAAAACTTGTGTAAATTATTAATTGTACATTTTAGACATTAAAAAACATTTATAAAACTTGTGTAAATTATTAATTGTACATTTCAGACATTAAAAAACAAGTGGGATGCGGTAAAAAAGCTCGTTCCTGAACGCGACGCCAGGCTACAGGCTGAACTACAGAGACAGCAGAATAACGAACAGCTTCGTAAGCAGTTTGCATTGAAGGCGAACATGGTTGGTCAGTGGATCGAAAAGCACCTGGACTCCGAAGTTTCAATCGTCGGGCAGAAAGGAACGCTCGAAGAACAGCTGACCAAGTTGAGAGGAATTGAAAAGGAAATTGCAGCCTTCAAGCCAAGCATCGAAGAATTGGATCGGTATAATCAGGCTGCACAGGAGGCGATGGTCTTCGATAATCGTCACACTCCATACACAATGGAGGTATGGATTGGTTTGTTCATTCGGAATTTGAGAATTCGGAATCGTTGGTGTTTTGATAAATTGTCAACATTGTTGCCTCTCGTTTGATATTAATATCAGCTTTTACAATGATGCTTTAAAAGAATATTTAATTCGTGTTTTCTGTAAGTGCTTTGTCTGATTGAAGAGATTTTTTTGAGCAGATCTAAGTATTTTTATTGTTTCTCGGAAATATACATGCTCCTTCTTTTCTCTCTGTTGCTATTTGCTGTAGGTTATTTATTATCAGCCGATTGTTGTATTTTTGTTGATCGGAGGCTATGTATAAAGTCTTTGTAAACTTCTATTTCAGCAAATTTATTTGTCTCTCTTGAAAAGAACTACAACATATTTATGATGTAATTTGTCTGTAGACTCTGCGTGTCGGATGGGAACAGCTGCTGACTTCTGTAGTCCGAAGCATAAATGAAACCGAGAACCAGGTTAGTTATCTTTGCAGGATTTAATTTAGTTTGGGATTAACTATTGTCTGTCAAGGGCACAACATTGCATCTTGTCACCATGTTTCAAGAATTCATTTTGAAACATTGCTTATGCCAGAACAATGCTGCCTAATAATAATTATACAAACGACAGGAACGATGAAGTGTTTATTGTGATATCGTTAGTCTTGTTTTCCTCATGACCAAAGTCTTGGTCTCATTAATTAATTCATTCACTCGTTAATTTCGAATATTTATATAGCGCTCCTTCAAGAAGACTACTCAGAGGTGCTCCCAACTCCAGTGCAACTAAACAGAGCAGTCATAAGATGAGAAGAGAACCCCAGCGAGATTAACCTTGGCAAGAGGCGGAGCGCAAGAGGAGTCCATTTCAGGTCGAAGGGCCTACAACAGAGAAGGGCGCTTCTGTTTTTGCAGAGGTACGGGCAAAAGGGACTTGAAGAAGACGCTGTTCAGATGAGCGAAGTGACCTAGAGCTTATGGTGCTGACGACATGATAGCAGAGTTGCCGAAGATAGGCTCAAGTGCACTTGAGTACATATTTAAAATTCTTGGGCCTTGAGACCAGAAGTCTTGGTCTCTGAAACTATAAGTCTTGATTTGAGACCAGAGGTTTTGGTCTTGAGATTAGTATTGTGAGGTGGAAAAATTGTCTGAAAAATTCATCTTTTTCTAAAAATTTCGGAAAATTTTCGAGGTATTTTTCCGGACAATTTCCGGGGTGTTTTTCCATGAATTACTAAATAATAATTTCAATGTATAATAATGTTTAAACATCAGTCAAAGCTATCTTGTATTGTTTACAGTAAATATAACTTATATTTTCATGCAATAGATGGCAATTACTATTTATTGTTCATGATCAATGACAGTAGCAATAGATTTAAGAATTACTTGGAATTAAAGTTTTCTGTTACTTTAGAGTAGCTATTTTTATTATTTATCCTGCTTGATTTTTTTACAATTCCAACGCATGTGTCATCAGTGAGGTCCCATTTTAAGCCTGCTCATGAAATGCAAAGTTTATGGCCTATATTTTACAACACTAACAGCATATTAAACTGTATCAGTGTTTAATGTTTATTTTGATGAATCTTTAATTCTCTTACTTAAATATTGCCAACATTGAAAGATATACTACAAGAAATTATGAGTTAAAATTTATTTTTCCAGTTGTACGGAAACTTTCCGGAAATTTTCTGGAGAATATTTTTCTGCAAAAGCTACATCACTAGTGTTTAATGTTTATTTGATTAATCTCTTATTCTCTTTTAAGGTGAATATTTATTTGAAATATTGACAGAAATGTCATAAATAAAATCTGGAATTTGGAATAAGAAAATATAAACAAGAAATTTCTTGTGTGGTTCAATACTGAAAATGTGACATTATGAGTTAAATATATTTTTGCGGAAAATTTTCAGAAATTTTCCGAAGAATATTCTTCCGGAAAACTGCATCATTACATGGCTGCCAAGGAGCTGCTAGAGGCCCAGTTATCTGTTGAAACGGTTTCACATGGGCCATGAGTTGAATGCCAGAAACCCGGCTGATGAAGCATGATGTCACATTAGCGACATCATTAGTCTTGTGGATTGATTATGGACAGTTGTCTTTTGCCAGTGAAGTGAAGGCCTATGAGGTGTGTAGGGTATGCACAGGACACTGAACTTTACCAAACACTCAAGTAGACAGAATAAGACATTTCTGTATGTAGTCTCTTGCAGTCAACACAAGTTGCAAACTGTCGTATGCATTAATGGCACAATTTCAACGAGCGGTTTGCAGACAGCTGATTTTACAAAATATTTCTGCATGCTGGTACCTGCTACGTTGTTAGCAAGGGTTATTACTAATGAGCTTCAACGCTTCTTTCATCCCTTGCATGTGGCACTGTCTATGTATAATTTTAAAACCAAAATTGGAGATTTCTTCTTCTGGACTGCCAAAAGTATTAGTGTTGAATGCATTATGTTTGTGTTATTGTGTCACCTGTAGTTTTATCTGTATGCTCTACTGGCATGTGGAGGAGAGATGTAAGGAGTGGCAGAACAGTTCGAACAACTGGAGTCACATCCGACAGCCGATCAATGGACTTCCAAAGGTACAATTATATCCACAATGTGTATGAATCATTTTATCTCTGGCTTATGTATTGAAGACTTTGAAGAGCTATGGATTTATATAACTCAGTTACTGAAATGCGTTTATGCTAATGTCTGTTCTGATTACTTTCTCTTCTTTCCCTAAAGTAAATATTTTCATATCCGAGTAGATCAGAGTTATAAAGTAATGATATGGGTATTGAGTGGCTCTTGGAACAATCTGCTACTTGGACATTCATACTGCATTTAACTCTGTTCAGTCAGCATTTGCAGGCTGCTTCAAAATTCACTTTTTTAGATCAGGTAGTCATGAGTGCAGTGCTTTGTAAAGCAAAACAATTATTGGTGTGTTTCCGATAACAGATGTTTTAAAACAAGGTACGAATATATTCGTTTTGTAAAATATTTTTTATACAATTCCATTTCACTATTTTGCATTTAACTACAGCATGCTCGGATATGCAGTGGCTAAAGCCTGTAACTATAAAACAGTGAATGTGGTTTCACTTTTTTATATGAAGCTTGCCATTTTTAAAATTTCTAACTTTGACTGTTTGGATTGTGATAGAAGTCCACTGTTGTGCTCCACATTGTGTAAAGAAAATGCAAAAATAATAATTTATCAAATTTAAAAAAAAATTATCTTTAATAATTATTTGAGTCACCCCTAAAACGATGACTCAGTCCGGCTACCGGAAGCACAGTCTTCTCTTTTTACCTAGTGCACTTGCAACATATTTTATTGGGTGTTCTGATATATACATAAATCACGTACTTATTATAAGCACACTTACATGTTCCGTCATTAGTTTGATTTTGCTGCAGCTGGTGGAAGAGATGAGAAAGGGGAAACCGAAGCTAAAGATGGACAAGCGTATGACAGGATCAACTGCAATCGATGAGGTCTTGCAAGAGGTTAGTATGTTTCTAATGAAATTGGCGTAACTGATATGCCGTGTTACACTTTCTGTTACCTCATTGATTAATCAACCTTTCCTATTTCTGTAGTCTAGCATTTAGTCTGCTAGGCTTTCATCCAAAGAATTGGTGTGCCAGGTCAAAAAGATATTTGAAGACTTTATGTTCTACTTCTGCATGATAATAGACTTGGGTATAAAGTGAGTGTGCTGAATGCACTGTGTAATGGCAAATCAGGGTACATGGAAGAGGCTGGGTGCCACACTTAATATTTTATAGCTTAGATTATGATAATGCCCTTGAGGTTAGCTTAATATATTATTCATCCTTATCAACGTTACGATATTACCTTGTCTTGCCTACCATAACCTTTCTTACTTTACTATATTGTGCCTTGTACTTTATTTGTACCTTAGCTTCTTTACTTTGCTTTCTCTTTAATTATAATCTTCTGCATAGTATTGGATGCAATGCATTTTTCTTTTATTTCATCACAGCTGGTGGAGTATAGTTATCGTGACTATATCCAGAACTGGTATCAGAAAATCAGTGATGATGATCAGTTCAACTACAATATTCGACAGACGCTTCAGACTGTTATCATCGCCTTCTCTGAAAGGCAGGACAGACTACTATTAGACTAGTCCTCTTTCATGATTACATGATTAGATTAAATCAGTAAAAAGATTAGTTAAGATCATTGTGTGTATTAGATTAATGTATTAATTAGATTACAGAAGGACTGAGTAGATCAGAGTTATAAAGTAATGATTTTTGTATTTATTTACGCATTTCTTTACCGCCCCTTCAAGTCCACTACTACTCTACACACATCCTATGTGCTAGCCCGAGATGTTAAATCTCTGAGTGTCGGCAGGTATCGGGCTCGAACTCGGTCAGTGCAAACACATGGCTGGCGCGCTCCCAATGTAGCTAACTGGGCTAGGGTATTGATTTGCTCAATACAGATTAGGCTATCAATCAGATTGCGTCAATGTATTGATTATAATTATATTATTAGACCATTGAATATCAAGGAGTTCAAAATATCTTGGCCAGCGCTATCACTAAATCTCCATAATTTTAATATAATTTTAATTTAATTCCACCAATACTGAAATATTTTATTTGCTGTCCATTGAAAGCAAACACTTTAAAACTGACAAGTTTCATGCAAAAGTACATCTGAGTTAACTTTGTTATATTCGAACTTTCATGACTGCAATACTTCTCTTCTACTCAGACGGGGCTGGGGCTCTTGCTTTCTGCGTTTGTGGATGACTCTCCATAGGATTCATAATACCTTCCTTTCTGTTGTGTGTTTTCAACTCTGCGGCTCTCTTCTATAAAAGTTTGCCCAATAGAATCTTGTTTGAACTTCAAGTAAAAATTTATCTTTGTCTGGACTTTATTCCTTGTTAGTCTGTTTTCATGTTCTGTTGAATTCCCTTCTTTGCTTTTGATAGAGACCATCGACTGATACTCGAGCATTATGATAGTGGCTGTATGGAAGTTCAGAAGCTTGATTATATTTATTGAGCTGTTGATGCGATTGTGTTTCATCAGTAGTAAGTGTAGTAGTTTAGGAAACTATTGAATTGATTACAATAAAGTGCTGATTACTTTAAGTCACAGTTGTGTGTTGAATCAATGAGATACTAATCTGCATGTTGAAATGTTTATTAAAATACGTTAAATCATTGTTCTGATACATTGGTAAATTATAGTCAATATTAGTTAATTTATTAGTGTACTGATTAGATTATGTAATTTTTTGTGGGATCAAAATGTTGA
This sequence comes from Dendrobaena attemsi, assembly GCA_034693945.1. Taxonomy (NCBI): domain Eukaryota; kingdom Metazoa; phylum Annelida; class Clitellata; order Crassiclitellata; family Lumbricidae; genus Dendrobaena; species Dendrobaena attemsi. The sequence goes on from JAQFXW010003122.1 coordinate 6,414, forward strand.
TAGATGATGACTGTTGATTTCTTCTAGGGCTAAAGAAATGGATCTCGTGCCGTATCTTACGACGCGGTTGGTTGATGAATTTGCATCTCACATTCGTCTATATCGTCGCACTCTGACAAAAGTCAAAGAGAATCGGAAAGATGGTTAGAATACCTCATTGACTGTTGGATAGTACTAAAGTTAGAAATTTTAGGGTTTTGTATAAAGATGGTAGATTGTAGGAACAGATCACAGGAATATTGAAGGACGATGCACACATGGAAAGATGGCAGCAAGAATGGAAATGTGGTATGAGCATCATTTGCCATTAAGAGTGAGAATCGTGTGTAAGTATGTTGATTCTAAGTCTATTAGCATTTTCGATATTTTTTAGTTAAATTCAATAGTGTATTAGTTTATCTAGAGCAGCACACTGCTTCGATTATATTGATATAATATTGATATGATTAGCTTATTGATTAGATTGGTGAAATTAGTTGGAATCATCTGTCTGGTGTGTAAACTTATGATAGATTCAAAGCCGCCTCCCGACCTGGATTCTATCTTCTTCGATCTGGAGCTGGAAATGGAAAATACAATTTGCCATGATCAGATCTGCTTTTCGGAGACGAGTGAGAGACGTGAGTCTTCCATTGTTTTGCTTTCTCAACTTACTCATGGAATGTGTAATTTTTGCATTTTAAATTATTGCGGGTATTATAAATATTACTTTATTATTTTGCCCAGCATCACTTTTATACAATTAGTATCTTGCATTTGGCTACAGTCAGACAGTGTGCACAATAATTTATGTTCATTGTTCACTCAAGATTGACGTTTTCAAAGGCAGAATGATCCACAAGGAAAAAAATTAGAATCAGAAAATTACTATTACATCAATTTGAATATTAGGCTTTGTCGAATCTTTTTAGCCATCCAAAACTGAATGAGATAATATTGTGGATGCAGATCGAAGGATGTTTTACAAGATCGTATGATAATGTGTTATTATTAATTGTTATAAATTTATCATGGATTAAGTCAGAAATAATTTTGTTCTCTTCAGAGTATCTTCAGCAAATCAGCGAAGTCCTAATGTTTCTTCTCCTTCCATCAGGCGACTTTCACAACAAAATCTTCCGATATATCGCTCGAGTGAGTCAACGGTTGTTTTGGGGGGGGGGGCTCAACGATGTGGATTCTGTAAACGAGAGGATATCGAATTGCCATATATGCTTCACTGCTTCAGTCTAATTGAAGAGGCTCTATCTGACTCTTTGGTATTGATAAATAAATAGCAGATCTGTGTGATGATGATAAGTATGTTCTGCTACAAGGGCTAAATAAATTTGCATGCACAATGCACTTGCTATTTATTTGTTTGATGCACTTGATACTATGTTGTTTTAATCAGTTTATATAAGGTAAAGGGTGGAAATATACGCTTAGTTAAAGATGGTTAACTTTTTCTATGTAAGATAAATTGCAGCTTTTTCAGTCATGTGCTTTTAAAACATGGTTCAGTTGCAGAATAATTTATAATGCATAAGTAATTAATAGTAATTTATGACTCTAATTAAAACTGAGGATCCATGAAACAGTTTTGGGTTGTAGGAAGTTTTAGTGAACGGTATCCTGCTACCAACTGTCAATCTCCTGTCTGACCCAGACTTTATAAACCAGTGGATATCCTGGCCTGTAAGTACAACATAGTCTTTGCATGTAGCTGTTTGATTTGTTCTGAAGTCTCCAGTCTCTTCGAATTTGAGTGTCAATCTTGTAATATTTACTAAAAGGTAGGGCCTTAACAGTGCACCTTAGAATTAAAATATTGCACCCTGTAATATAAAAAAAACTGTGTCCAATAACATCAGCAAATACATTGTATATCTGTGAAAGGCATTGTTCTTTCAGGAAAAACTAGCCTTATTATCTGTTGTTATATATCACGCAGTTTGATTAAATAATTACTTTTACATGAAATGACTATTTCAAAGTGGTCGTTGATTGCTTTCGTGTTGCAGCTGGTACTGCACACTGCAAACATGCAGTGCTCCTTGTAATACTGATATGAAATTACAACTCTGATAATTGTACCTTCTGCTGCCATCTGTTCTGACTGATCTGTTTCCCTAACAAAATTTGATTTTGACCACATGTGCTTCTCCAATGAATTATTATTCTCACACAATTTTACTTGAAGCAACTGTCGATTGTTATCTTGTGCATCATGGTAACAGCACTATTAGAAGTAACTAGATTAGATTAAGGTAACCTAAAGACTACAGCCTTTGTTCAGGTGTTGTATTGGTCATACTTCACCAACAACCTATGTAAGCAGGAGTTGTTAACATGGCAAGAATGTATTGTCTTGTATTAATTCAATATAATTTGTACCCCTAACTGTTGCAGTGTGTTGTGCTGTAATAAATTGACAAAATTGTGTGGCTTAAGAAAATATTTCTAGTGCTATAACATAGTTTGTGTCTTTGAGCTTCATCCATAAAATCTTAGATGTATCCTACACTGGCAGTTTATGCAATACGGTAGTTATTGACTATGCTTTCTCTGTTTTCTGAACTGGAGATAACAGGTCCAATTAGCAAAACACAAGATAGCCATGGTCTGGAAATATGATATATATCATATATTCATAAGATATTATATATATATATATATGCATTATGCATGACTAGTACAGTATAATATGCATAGCACTTGATGTACATGCTTTTGTGTTGGCAGTGTAAAGAGTCAATGTTTAACAGTGAATCTTTCTTGACAATACTCAAAACATCGGACAACGTTGATGAACTGCAGGCAGTCAAAGAAAAGGTTGACCTCGACATTGCTCGCCAAAGGTCAAAGGACACAGGAGGCGACGATGGTTGGTTTACCACACAAAATTTGTGGATATGGGTCCAGGGTTCATTTCGTTCTTTGCTACATAGAGCAAGGTTCCATTGTCCTGTGAATATCTAACTGTGTATGGCTATATGCTCTTTAGGTCATTCCTAATGAGTCTCTGACTTTCCAGTAAGAACCAACTTAATGGACTTTAGTCCTGAGGTTTAATGTTGATGGCCATAAGCATACCTGATTGTTCCTTACTTAACTGTGTGCTGCATCATATATAGCCATACCTGAGGGCCAATTCAAAGGCCCTGAATACACAGTGTCAGTGGCACATATCTCTATCTGATCTACAGAATTTTATGTTACAGCTGACTTGTTATGACACAAAATTGGAGATTAATTATGGAGAATTAGCTGACTTGCTAGAGTGCATAATCAATGCTAGGAAATAAAGAATAGATAGGTTATCTTACTTACTGCAATGTTTAAATTTAATTAATTATAATTGCAATTAGTTTAGAATCTGAATATGAGAATAAGAGCTAAATTAACATGTCTTAACATTTCTGTATACATGTAATCTGTATTTTCGTTATATCTGATCGGGTGTTTCCGTGGTGCGTTTGCACTACAATAAAGAACATATTTAAATCTGAACAAGAGAGTATAGCCTGAGTTGTTGATGTTTACAGATACATTTATCAAGCAGCAGCTAAGCAGTCTGCTATTTGTTAAAAGCATCTGTGAAACTCGAATTCAGCGCCTTAACGACGGACTCGAGGACACCGACCTCATTTTGCCAGGGGTGAGTGTCCTCACGTGTCTCTCTTGGCTCGATTCTATCAACCAACTGCATGCTATATCAGCATATCTGTTATTTCATTCTTCTCTACTTTCTGCAGTCAAGTAGACCCAGGTGTGCAATGACGTTATTCTTGTCTTTTCTGTGTCATTGTCTTAACTTCTCTTTGTGACTCCATCTGATCTTTAATCCATTGTCTGGGCCAGCAGTATACTTCTACTTCTACTATTTTATTATATAACACATTGCACAATAAGACACCTCCTGACTTTCACTACATTACTCTGCATTTAACTATTTTATATTATATTACATGCAGTTTTGCAAGTAAGACTAGAAGATTATCTCATGTTGTAAATTGAATGGCAGCCCTCTTTTTCCTCTTGCATGCAAAGGTAACCAAAAGGAGGCTGTGGGTGTTATAGTTTAAGTTGTGACAATGCCCGACAGGGGTTAGATGTTTGGGTAATTGATGCTGTTCTGAAACTTATGAAATTTTTAAATTGATGGATTACCGTATTATGTTCTGCTTCCAGGGTTTGGACTTGAGTCGAATCCTGGCTCCTGGCCAGAAACTTTACTCGCTGTCGTTCGACGTTTTGCTGAATAACAATATTGCGCTTTCCTATTTCATTGGTGAGACCTGTTATTGAACGTTTACTAGTTTTTTAAGGCAGCAAATGGTAATTTTAAAGTTCTCCCGCTTATTGACTCGTTTTCCAACAAGCTATAATTGTTTACTACAATTTCAACTGAGGTAGCTGGTGCATTTTAACAGCACTTCAATAGTCAGCTGACTATTTGCTTTGTTATAGTTGCATACAGCTACTTCTAATATAATTCTATTTCTTTCTATATTCTTAATGAATTTGTTAGATTTATCTGAATTTTCATACTTCAAATTCTGTTTGCTTATATTACTTGGTAGTTATTTTAAATGAGAGAGTTGGGTTTTGATTTTATCATTTTTATAAGTTGTAAGCAATAAAGCATTAATCACTTAATTTTTAACCTGATATCTTTCTAAAATTTGCCACCAATATTAAAACAGTCGTTTTGTTTTGAATTATCATGGTAATTTACATTTGGTGCTGTTTTTTCTAGAATATATGACAAGTATTGGAGCGCAGAGTTACCTCTTCTTCTACCTAACGGTTGAGGTATATCCAATTCTTTCTCGTCAAAATCTTATATTTTTTCTTGTATGACAGTGGCAGAAATCTTAACAAGTGCTCAGTAAATCGTGTGGTGCATTACATTACTTCTTTGTTGTCGCTGGCAATAGCCAATGACATATGGAATCATGAACGAGCAGGTAAATGTGTTAACACTTTTGCTGCCGCCTAACCATTGCATATGTAGTATTATACGGAAAAGTTAACTCCTATGTGGCACTGAATGTGTTGAAGAGCGAATACTGGTAAATGCGTAACTGGTTATTGGCTGTGATGCATCTGTGATCCAGGGCTACCGTGTTTCTGCAGAACAGCAAATCTCGGCAGCTGTGCTTAGTCGATCTGGTCTCGATAGCCTTGACCTTGAGACCTTGAGAGATGCAGCCCTCAGCATCTACAACCAGTACCTTTCTGAAAAGGTAATTTCTATAATTTCTGTGAAGGCACTCTGTTTTCAATTTAGTATATGTCAAGAAAACCTGTCGTGAGCTTGATGTGATCGTGAGCTTGATGTGAATTGTGTTTAGTCGAAAGTACCTAAACTGAATCTGAATTACCTTTCTGAAAAAGTAATTTTTATAATGTCCGTGAAGTCACTCTGTTATAAATTTAGTATATGTCAAGAAAACCTGTTGTGAGCTTGATGTAATTTGTATTTTAGTCTAAAGGTCCTAAACTGAATCTGAATTAGAAACTCGATTTCATAGAAGATGGACATTGCAAGCCAGAAGAAAGTCATTCTTTTGATGAAGGCAAATTTATTGCCAATGTCTTTGTCAATTTTGAATTGTTGTTAATATTATACTCTACATCAGTTGTTCACAAACTGTTGAGGCTTAACCCATTCCCCTTGCTGGCCTCATTGGATTTTTCTAATCCCCTGGGATCCTGGGAGAAAGTATACCTTGACACATGCAACACTAAAATGTCCATAAGGTAGTGAAACGGACTGGGGCCGGAGTGGAAGGAACGTCTCGCCAGGATAAGGCCTAGTCGGTCTGATCTAGGTCTTCG
>JAQFXW010003123.1:0-12239 GCA_034693945.1 Dendrobaena attemsi
TATTTGCAAAAGGTTAAAATGTCTATTTGCAAAAGGTTAAAATGTCTATTTGCAAAAGGTTAAAATGTCTATTTGCAAAAGGTTAAAATGTCTATTTGCATAAGGTTAAAATGTCTATTTGCAAAAGTGCACTTGGCAAACCTGACATGAGGACATGCAGGCCAGTGTTTACATGCCACTGATTTCCAGATTTGCCAAAATTTGCCAGAGGCGCTTGGTGACAGCATTGCCGTTGAGATGTACATGTATAATGCATTTTCAATGACATTGAATGTCAGAAATGCTGATAACTGGTCAGTGACATTGATTGTCAAAGGTACTGATTGTCCGATACATTGATTAGCCTACATTTTGCCAGGCAAGTTTTCTTGTCTTTGATTCATCTTACCCAACGGATAGGTTGACTGTTCCCCTCTGGTTATGTTCCTATGACTCATACACTATTACACATAGAGAGAGATACTAGGAGTAGTTTCTATTCAATTGCATTTTCATTTCAATCTTTAGACTTTAGATTTCAAATTGTGTCGGACCTTTCAACCTTTGCAAGAACCTGAATCTGCTTTTTAAACCAAGAGATGTTTGACTGATTGGCAATGTGACTTTCACTTCTTGGCTGCTACATTTCTTGTGCCATCGCTTTGATACTTTTGGTTCAAGCATTAATGTTATGCATGTTGAAATGACAGGTGTAAGGCCGCTTGAAGATATATGTGCTGCCCAGAATTGTATGCGATTTGAAAACACATGAGCGTCAAACGACCAGATGAGTGTTGACAGTTGGAACGTCACAGGGGATTCGATGTAGGGTCGATTGAAAGCATATCCGCCTTTACTACTATTTACCCAATCGGAGGCAAGGCGGCGTTTTGTTAACATTCTGTGAACAAATTTTTTTACATCGGAATAAATGATTGAGTGCCTGTGAAGCGCGACGAGTTTCACTGACCGGGTCCTGTGGGATTTCTGCCCGTGATCCGTGTTTACCGTCCGTGTGTCCGGTTCCTTGCATCCGGTCTTTGCCTGAATTAGCTGTCCTTTCATGCAGTCTCTGGTTTTCAATGCTGCCTCTTGTAACCTGAATTTCAGTTATAGCTCGTGCCTTAATTCATGTGCATCAATTGATTTTATACATATGGTGGTCACTGGGTTGTTTGTTGCCTTGACACTTAATTTAGCGCTGCCTGCCTTGACTACTCTGTGTTACAAGTTACGACTGGGCCAAATTGCTTGAAAAAAATCGAATTTGATTGATTACGCTCCTTATTAATAGAATTGCTGTGTTAGAATGCTGCAGAGTATTTTGGATTTCGGATTTAGGTTCAGATAAGTTGAGATGTGTCAATTATGAATGTATGTAGTCCCTCTATGTTGTTTTTTAAGTATCTTGAATTCTAAGCTGTACCTAAAGAAAAATGGCAATTTTCTATCGGATTCAAGCACAGGCATTTGTGGGCAGTTTCGAATTTGCAAATGTTTGCTGAAGACGAACAAATGCCGCAGGAATCAGTGATGTGGTCTCGAGACCGCGGTCTTGTTCTCGAGACTGTCTTGAGACCGAGAAATCAGGTCTTGGTCTTGGTCTCGGTCTTGAAGGTGTTGTCTTGGTCTCGGTCTTGGTCTTGCAGGTGCGATCTTGGTCTTGGTCTTGAATGGCTGGTCTCGGTTTAGTCGGTTGGTCTTGCACTTTTTGGTTTTGGGCATTGGGTGTTATCGAGAGTGGAGTATTTTGGACATTGTTAATGTCAGTTTTCGCTGGTTTGCCGATTATTAGATAGATCACCAAGACCGGAAGTTCGCTGACTTCAATCGACTTCTTTGTGGGGACTGAACTTATGTTTTTTCACTTCTGCAGGCCTCAATGTCACGTTGTAAAGGCTCATGCCTATATTTCAATTACGTGTTTGGAATTATGTGTAATTTAATTTCAGTTTCGAACAGTTCAGTTCGTAAGAAATTGTTATTATTAATAACAGAATCGTGTTTTGTACTTCTGTAATGTATGAGAAATAAAATTGACAAGTCACAAGTCAACGTCGATGAAAGGAATAATGATCTCATTTCCAAAAGTTGGCTTTGAAATAGATTTGGTGCTTGTGAAATGCAACAAACATCTGATTTGATCGATGGCATTTCTGTATCATTTATCCCACATAGATTTGTATCTAGGCCTATTGTCTATACGGTGATCTCGATCTTGAAACCTATGGTCTTGGCCCTCTTGGTCTTGGTCTCGCTCTCGACCACCCGGTCTTGGTCTTGGTCTTTCATTTTCGGTCTTGTGCAGAACACTGGCAGGAATAAAATAAATTTCCATGAGAAAGATCCGACATAGGAGTAAGTAAGTAAGTAAGTATATCCTTCATTCATCCAATTGCTAACCGCATTTTGGTTTACACATGTTAAGTGTAATAGAACTCTTTTGTAGACAGGTTGTACAGGCTGTGTTGTTTCTCCGTAGGGTATGGCTTTCCATTTGGCCAGGCAACTGTTGCTCCAGTGGCTGCTCGAACAGGGCCATGCAACGGGCAGGGGGCACGGATAGGCACTGGTCGCACTTACCTGGGATTTGCTCCACAAGGTAGGTGCACTCAACAGAAACTACTCTTGTCTTGCATTTGGTTGTCAGGGAGATTAGTGCCACTGATTTAGGTCAGTATTACCATCTAGAATGGGACAGCTCAGAATGATTCTTTTCTGATTTAGCTGTAGGTTTAAAGCAACTGGATGATAAACAGGCATCAATTATTTTAAGTAACCAAAGGTAATAACAGGACAGAAATTCCTCTGTGCAAGTGTTGTACACTTGTGGAATAGTATGGTGCAGTCTCGGGGGACACTTATAGCTTTAAGAGCAAGCGTGAAAGTGCGACTATTTAGTATTCCAGGTCGAATCGAAGTGGTTTGGTGACAGATTATGTGTCTCTTGAGCCACTTTAGGCCCCCGTGTTATGTTATATTTCATTCTGTTCCATTATTCCTCTATGCTTGAGACATTGCCTTGATATTTTGTTAGCAGTCGTGTGATTTAATTTACACTAAACTGAAGTTTCGTGTAGTTAGTTATTTATACAGCCACAGAAGTGAATGTTAAGAAATATAATTGCTTGTTTATGATGCCCTCTATGTGATAGCCAGGCTTTACTTTAAATTCAAGTTTGTCTCACACTGCCAAGACTTTGCTGAGTTTCTTGTGCTTGTGCCTATGGACCTTCTTTATCCATGCTTAATATTCTTTGGGTTACTATTTTACAAGTCCCAGGCAAGATGGTTTAAACTTGACGTTTCATATAATATGTGCTCATTTATATAGCTTTCAATAAGTATCTATAAATATATAGTATATCGCTTTTGAGTGATAGGTACAGTACTATACTCATGAATTCGAATCCCACATTTGGAGTTATGTAGGCTTTGAAAGCATGAGTAAAGATATTCTGGAATGTGTGGTTTCTAGAAGCGCTTCTCCTTCAGACGTCTGCTAAATGACAGCTCAATATTAATTTCCAGTCAACAGATCTGCAAAGCATAACAGACAGGAGATTCGATTGGACCATATTATTATTGATATCGTTTAATTTCGGCACATAGTTCTTCTTCTCAGACTTGTTCCTACTCACTCTGTCTGTCTGTGTGTGTCTGTCTGTCTGTCCGTCTCGTCCAGTCTTAGCCTCCGGTGGAATGCTGTCGTTGATGAACAATTACGCGGCATCGTCGTTTGGCAATGCGACATCGCCGGTCAACGGCCGTGCTTTCTCATCAGCCAACAGCCCAGGGGCACTAGACCTCTACGGCGGCGGCGGTGGCGGCCCTGGGTCGGCTGGCCTCGATGGCATCGGCTATCTGCAGACGGCGAACGCAGCTCAAGCCCAGCTCGGCTATTCGGCAATCGGTGTACGTACTGTAAATTGTATTGTATGGTGTTCAAGTATTTGTAATTATAGTATGAACTGTTCAGAGGCGCTCCTGACTACATCGGTGATGCTGTTATGCGCCTCAGTTAATACGTCACCTGATGAAAGGATTTTGTTATACACAGAGCGTTTAGTATATTCGTCGTACCAGTGTCTTATCAATTATGCTCCCCCTCCCCCCACAGAGCAATTGCGAGTGAAGGACTTGCTCAAAGTCTCTTTGCAGTGACTTAAGGTGTATTTTAAAGTACCATCACTTCCCCTGCCCCATAAATATGATCTTCTATAGAGACTGTCTGGTCTTAATCAAGCTCTTGTTCGCAATGAACTGATTGCAAGATCTTTAGTTCTTTACTCTGTGTTGTCAGAATCTTGTTAGAATGTCTGCTTAGAAAGGAGACTTGTCTGTGAGTATGCAATTATTGTAGAACCAGCCAATAGGCATGATCCGCTCCAGGAACCAGTCTGTAGTCTGCTAATGGTTTAGAAAACCAGATTTGTGTGATCCGATGAGCTTAAAAAGCCAGTCTGTAGTGTTAGCAGTGTAAAAGCTAGTCCAAGGTCTCTCAGTCACTTACGAAACCAATCTGTGATTCTAAAGCGGCTTATGAAACCAATTTGTCGCTGGTAAGAAGTTATTGCGAGCGAGAGGTTTGTTGTAAATAAGTGATTGCGTTGTGTAACATTACTTTACAATGCATTTACAAATTTCTTAAGAGCAGGCAAATAAAGATAAATGACAATATGTCTCGTATCTGTCATCTATTGTACTAATGTTTCTAGTCATGCATTCTCAATTAGTTTCAGTGTTGCAGCGCTTTAACTTTGAAGAAGTGCTACATAAATACTTTGATGCATAATTATGCTAAGCAGTGATTTGATTGGTCGGCCTGGAAACTAGTTATCTGCAATCAGCTCTTTTTCAACCACTAAGCTCCTCAGTTGCGCTTACCTAGATTGACCCATTCTAGGTGTTATTCCTTGTCTTGGAGTCTTATGTTGTATTTGATTCATTGTCTTAACTCGACCATGAAGCTCAACTGCACGAATGTAGATTGGCACGAACCACTATGCCTGCAATGGAATTCATTTTTCAAGACAGCTGCTTGTTTTTGCTAAGAGAACTCATGTGACACAGATGAGTAAGCAGACTAGAAAATGAAATGCTAGGGCGATTATTGTTTCAGGCCTTTTGAATCATCACTTTCATCAGTTCTTATTATTCTTATGATTGTGCTGTTTTTGATTAATTTGCTTTTGCCTTAACATTTCCTTAATGGGATTAGTTAGATTTTCTCCGCTTAACAATTTAAAGATTAATTTCTATATTATTATTTTTTGCTATAAATATATTACTTTTCATTTTTTTTATCACCTTCGTCTTGTTATGTGATTTGCATTTTTTGTATCGCCTTCGTCTTATAAAGTGACTTGCATAATTGAATAAATTATGACAGGGAATCTGTAGCTTCATGCTGCTGCTTTTTGTGATTGTGTAACGACCGGAATTGAATTGAAATGTTTGACGCTGATGGAGGCGTTTTCTCTTGTTTCTTCAGGGAGCATTGATGCCAACAGCTTTTCAGAATGGCTTTCACTAAACTCGGCCACTCCCAATCATGGTAAGACAACTCTGACATTGTTGCTGGGTTGCGTTTATCGATCAATTGGTGACAGCAAGTTTGGGCAGAAATCACAACTGCATACTCTGATGTGTCAATCCCGTCATTCAGACATGAATGGAACGACTGATATTTATAACCATGATAGCAGTTGATTTGGTGTCTGTGTGATCTGCTGTGCACTTCAGAAACAGATGGTGGAAAGCATTGAGTCGACTGATTCTTGTATAAGCTGGATCCATTTGAAGCACTTTCCAAATCTGAGCTGATTTGTTCTCTTTTATTAGTAAAAATAGTAAAAATATTGTTGTATTTTTCTGTGTGAAATTGTTAGTCGCGTTGTGCAATTAATGCTTATTTTTGGAGAGTCAAAAACTTACTCAGAATACTGTAGATGCCAGCAGAGATTAATTGTTTCTTTAAAAGTGAAACGCTGAAAATGATTTCTGTTTTAATTCATTTTGCTGTGTGACTTAAAAATAAATTCTGAATATAAATATGTGAAGTTTCCACTAAAAAGAAAGTTTGACAGAATTTATACTCTTCTATTTAGTCATTTGTGACCGACCTGCATTGAGTTCAAAATAATTTCACTGACCTTCAAAATCACAGCAGAACAATTTTACCAGTAGTTATTTGCTTGTCAAGAGTTTTCAGTCAAGCTTACAAATTAAGAGATATTCAAAATTATAAGATAGATTATTGGAGCCGAGTTGCATTTCTGATATGTGTATGTGTTTCTTCGATTTATTCTTTGCAGGCGTTGTCTGGCTGGAGCGTTGTAACTGAATGCGGCTTCTCCAGCGCTTCGTCGTCGTCATCGTTGAGCGATTCATTTGTGAATAAACTAACACCTCTGATGGAGATGAAATTTGTTTGCACTGCTTCGTTTAAAGTTTGGCGTCGATGTTATTTGTGATGATGAAATATCTGCCATGCAAAGGAAGAGACAGACCAGACAGACATACCCAGACAGACAGACAGACATACCTAGACAAACATAATGGACAGACCACGATAGACTGACTTAACCTGTTGAGATGGACTGAGATTACTTGTTGTATCTTTGTAATAATTTGTCTGTTTTATATATCATCCGAGGCAATGAAACATATCTATGACAACGGCAAAGGGGTAAAATCATCGAATCATTGATTATTGCTAATCATCTGTTGCTTTTGTTTTTCGCTGCTCTTAATCGTCGACTGATTTGTTGACCTCAACTTTAAAATCGAGTGTGATGACCTGTTGAGATTTTACTATTTAATGTTTTACCTCTAATAAGAAGATCAGTGTTTATGAGTGTCTTTAGAAATCCACATTATGAGATCAGGCTATCACTTGGCAGAATCTTATACATTTGGATTTTTTAACCTTAACATTTAATTTTTAACAAGTATAAAGAAGGACGTGTTCATGTTTGTTTGAAAATTCAATTTAATTGAATAACTGTAAATCATAATTAAAGGTAGTTAACTAGACATGCTTACTTTTGAAGGCCTTTAACCATATAGGTACTTGATTGAAGATGTAACGTTCATGGTCAGGTGAATTTTGGAATTAAATTTCCTATGTAAGATGTCCGGCTAGCTAGATAGATAAAGCGTGAATAACCATAACCATAGCCATAACAATAGTGTTATGAGACATTGTTTACTATTGTTCCTTGTGGTTTTCACCTCTGGCAAGTCAGATGTGAGTGCGTTATAGGGCTTTGGTTTACGAATATTCACATGAAAAGAGACCATTGTTACAGATCTTGAGAAATTGGTTTGCATCGCTGATGTTGGTAATGCGTCTCGTTATGAGTTACGTCTTAGCGTAACACTCGTGACCAGGGTTATTGTTGGCGAACTTTACACTTACGATGAACAGAAGTGTTCTGCAGAGATCAACAGCCACTAACCTCTCGTTGATCTCTTGAATTTGTTGATGAATGTGATTGTTGAAAGATTGGTGCTGCATTGTTGTAGCCACTGAGCTCAATGAGCCGAATGGAGCAGTTAGTTCTTGTGTGCGGCAGTTCCAACCAATTTTATAAACTTGCCAATGTGTAGCTTTTACTGAACAATTCTGTCAGTTGTTGAGTGGCCAGGTTTTACCCAAGGGAAAGAGACATACCAGGTTTTAGCCAAGTGAAAGAGACATCTGATATCTTTATGCATTTTTAGCTGCATTCAGAGTACAATGCATTGGCTACTGATTGTTGGAGAGTGTTTAAAGGTTTTTGTAGGAGTTACAAAGGCTACAACGTCAGTTGACTTTTGTGAAAACAGTTGTTAACTTAAAACCATTTGTTTTCTTTGCTAATGAATTCGCCATCGCTGATCATCATTATTGCAAGAGTCGTTGATAATTAATAATCTGCTGCGATGTTTATGCTATAAATTATATGTATATATATGAATTTTTATGATAAACTAGTATTTTGATTGTATTGTAAAAATTACATATTACACAGTCTGACTTTTCAGAAATGACTATCCTGGAATTGACAGATTACTGTTATAGATTGTTCGAATTTACATTTTGACGGCCCACACTTTTGTAGCTTCAGCAGTTTAGCGGAGTTCAGCAGCTGGCTTACGTCTATATATATATACTTGATAAGTCTGTCCTTCGAAAGCAATCGTGTGGGGTGATTCAATTCCTTCGGGTTTTCTACACTTGAACCATTGCAATAAGAACAAGCAATCTTCCAACATAGTTAGCATAGTTTATTGTGAGTTCTTCATGAAGAAACTGAGAATATTTTGAAAGTTGCTTTCGTATCTATAGGTTAGATTTTAGCTTAAAATTATGGATCAGTTGAAAACAAAGAAGCATTGATGAATTCTGTGAAAAAGACTGCCTTTGAAGACAAAATTAGCCCAAGATTTTCAGTTATAAATATTAATGAGGATTAGCAATGTATAAGATTTGGTCAAGGAGGTATTTGATTTGTGAAGATTTCTAGCAATGCTTGCAAATTTGTCGAAACTTCTTTTTGCTAATATAGTCCAAATATTGCTAATGAGTTCGAGTATTAATGTATGAGAATTGTGTTTGTACATTGAGTAGGTAGATGGTGTAAATGGCACTCAAAATAAGACACCATTAGTACCTATCTTCTGACTGGATTAATCTTTTTACTGAAGCTACAGCATATGTATAAAGTTTGAATTTAAAACTTTGTAAAAGAAAGTCAAATGGATAATTGTGTCTTTGAATAACTGCAGAAAGCGTTTGTTGGCTAATGTTCTGTGGTCTGAAACAGTGGAAACTATGGTCGTAACATTCAGAGTGTAATGTAGTGCAGAGTAGTATAATTGTACAATGTACATTTACTTCACAGCTTCTGAATGCTTGTTGTGTTGGTGCATTGAACTTCTTAATTATTATTATCAGTAACAAAGTTCTGTAATTTGTGATTTGCCGTTGTGTGTAGTTTGGTGAATTCTCAGAAGAAGCAAAAGTCAGTTTTTAAGCAGATTAAATAATCCAGCGGCATTGCTGAGCATTGAGACAAGTGATAAGCCACTTCTAATCACTTTCAACGCCACTCCCATGGACGACTGTTGTGAATGTTGAATGTGTTTTTATCGTGCAAGTTTCGTTGAGCAGTTTTGCACACACTCTTGTATAAATGTCACCCTCACTTTAAGCAATATCAGTGTACTGTTATCGTACGATGTTGTTATTTGTTATGCGTGGTCAGTGAACAAACCTTGTATAATCATTTCGAACAGGTTTATGCATTCAAATCGTGTCATCAGTCGTCTTCGCTCGAGATGCTGATCGTTCGTTTGTATTTATTGCTGCATAAGTCACGTTTGGCCATGTTTTTCAAACTTTGCATTTGTTTCATTTTCGCTGAAATTCATTTTTTGTAAAGAATTAAAAACAGGAGAATTTAACAAAGTTGGCAGTAGTTAAAGGGGGAATGCCACACTTTTTTCAAGGTGAAGTGATCACAATCATATGTCAGTCAGATGTATTGTAAAACTGGAATGCCAGATTTGGAGTATCTGGCTGTGGAATTTCAAACAAGTTATGTAGAGTTGACTGGACTTTATGTAGACGAGACTTGACTGGTCTCCGTTGCTTAATGATCTCCTGCTTTAAATTCTTCGGAAGTCTTCTTCTCTGCGTATTACTTTCTGAAACTTGAACAGCGAGTCGTTTTCAGTGGATTGTGAAACTTGGCGACTGCTTGGCTGAATGATGATCACGACTAAGAGCTCTTCCAACTGATGTTACACTTACTGTTCGTAACAGTTTAATTCAGGACTCTAAGGATCAACAAGTAACCCTGCTCATGATGAGCATTACGCGGCTACACGCATATCCTGACCAAGTCTTAAGGCAATATATATATATATATATCCTTGAATATACCCTTCAAATTACATAAGAGCGTGAAAACTTCACTTTGAGGTACTAGGCAACAGGAGGAATGAACCCGTACTTCATTCTTCTGCTGAGTTTGAAATTGCCAGATTTTAGATTTTGTTCAGTGCTGGTTGCACATGGTTTGAATTGACGTTGTTCATCATTCAAAGTATAGAATTACAGACAGTTGACCCCCCCCCCATCCATGTAAACAGATTTTCTTCCTCCCATACGTTGGAAGACATTGACGTACCATTTCTGCACAGCTCTTGCATTGGTGCTATGTGCTAATGATTTTGATGCGTTTGCTCCTCGCATCAGTTTCGTCCGGTTATGGACGTTCGACAACAGGGTACCAGCGTTTTTTGACTTCTGTCAATTTGTATTTTTGTTAACTGCCGAGTTTAAATATTTTGCTGTTGTATTGTTAACTCTCGATGTGTGAAGAGTATATCGTCAAAATGAGAATTCTTACCATTGTGATGTTCTTGATAGTAAATATCCTTTTTTTAAACTTTCGATGCATACAGAGTAGATCATCGATAACAAGGCCGTAGACAGGGGTGTTTTGGGTGTTGCAATATAGAAGTTTGTTTTCACACGAAGAGGTAGGAAAATACGATTTTGGGGCGTAAAACACCCCAAAAATGAAATAATGTAGATGAAAAATCTGAAGGACATGAAAACACCCCAAGAAATAAAATCCTGGCTACGGCCTTGATCGATAAGATGTTAGTAAATAACGACGCCTTTTTGCTAACTCTTGATGCATGATAGTTGAACTAAAAATTCTTAACCGTTGTGACATTTGTGCAAATACCCCATTTTCAGGCTCTCAATTCTCAATATATGTTTACATACAAATAAAATTCTTGGGTCTGAGATGTAGGCCCTACTTGCTATTTGAACTGATTTCTTATAAATGAGACATTGTGCTACTAATGCTATTCTGCTAAATCTAGCTGTATGAATATTACCGGTATATCATCAAAATGCAAGTCTTACCATTCAAGCATTTTGCTGGTAAACTAACCCTTTCTATTTATTGTTAATGTTATACAAAAATCTTTTATGACATCGCTATAAGCAATATGGCGATGCCTTCTATCAACTTCAATATACTTTTACTTACTTAGTCCTTCCCTCCGTGCAGGTCTGCACATAGGACAACGCAGCCCCTCCACTCTGTCCCTCTGTCCCTCGCCAGTCTGTCAGCGTCCTCCCACTCCATAACATCGAAGGTCGTCTCGGATGGTCTCCGGCCAGTTCTTCCTCGGCCTTCCCCTTCCACGTTCTCCATCTGGCTTCCAGTATATAAGCTTGGTTGGCTTTTCTGTTTCCATTCATTCGGATGACATGTCCCAACCACCTCGGTCTTCTCTTCCTGATGACATGTTCCAGCGTCTCCATTCCGGTCCTCTGTCTGAAGGCCTTGTTTGTTATTCTGTCTCTCCAGGAGATGTGTAGAATCCTTCTTAGCCATTTGTGATGCGCTGCGTCAAGTCTCTTCTTGTTGGCTGCGGTCATTGGCCACGTCTCTGAGCCGCGTACATCAGCGTTCTCCTCATATAGCCGGATATCTTTGTCTTTATACTGCACCCATTACTCTTCCATATCTTCTCCAGCCTCCCCAAAGCAGCATATACTTTAACAACCATCACTAATAATGACTTGAGAGAACCGTAGTGACACAGTCCATGCAGAATACACAGCAGAAAAATGTAATCAAGTCTTCAGTAACTCGTATGAAATTCTTTTGTAGCTGTACAATCAGAATCTCCAGTCGAGATGAACTATTTGCAAACAGCCTAATTGTATCTGGTTTTCTACGGAATTTTCTCAAAGATTTTTCTAGTTTGATTAGTTGCTTGATAAGCTAACAACTAGCAAGCTGATCTGAAGAAAAGCTACCTTGCCAGCTTCGCTTATGGGATCTCGCTCACAGATCATCACTTGTTTATGGAGGTTCAGAGTATGTATCTATTATGTGGGGCATGGTAGTGTAGTGGTGAAGGTCACCGCCTTGCAACCGAAGGGTCGCAGTTCTGAATCTCACCTGCCGCGTAGGGACATCTAGCAAGTCCTTCAATCACAACTGCTTTGCTTTGGCATGTAAAACTCTGACACACCTGCAGGCTGTAGTTGGGACCGCCTCTGAATAATAGTGGTGTGTAAGAGGCGGTATAGAAATACACAATACAATACAATGTAGTACACCAAAGGAGTTTATAACGAAGAACTCGTTCTGATTCATTCATTTTATTTGGCATCATTATCTGTACACGATCGTCGAATACAAATGCCAAATTTGTAAATGCAAAATATGAAAATA
>JAQFXW010003124.1:0-12237 GCA_034693945.1 Dendrobaena attemsi
TGCTGGGGGGGGGGGATAGAAGCCCAGTTTAGTTGGACTATCGTATACTCGCCTGCAATGGACCATTGCAGTCTTTTTAAGTTCTGCGCAACTCATAATCATATACGTGTAACTGGATAAGACCACCTGTGGGATTTGCATACAAGCCTAAACAAGGCCTGTGTACGTATCGTGCTCAATTTACATTTGCAACTCGCAGCTTCTTTTACGGCGGTTCAGATAGACATCTCGCAAGTGTCACGCAATACACCTCAACCCTTAAAGTTACAGGACTGAGTCCGAGAGTCAAGAGTCATAATTTTGATTCAACAGAACGAAAATTTTAACACATTGTATTTATAAGAAGCTCTGAGATTAGAAATAATTTTATCAGAGGGGAATTGATGGAGCGTTGAATAGAAAAGACTTGTGGTGACCCCATAAATCTTTTATAGGCTATACTTCGGCTGAATTATTAGCCCATTATATACGGAGGCGACCATTATGGTGACATTTTTAGTGAGGGGAAAGGTTTCAGTTTATTTCCAAATCATCTCTTCCATACAGATATTGCCAGCACATACAGACGTACAGTCAGAATAGAAGGATGCACAGTGATTAGAGGATGAGTAAGAAGAAGTGTCTGAGTGTCTGAGTCATGCCTATAGCCTTTTGTCAGAGTCTCATAGGCCTATTTGGCTGTTGACAACGACTGCATGACAGGATTGTTGAGCTCAACATGAAACATACACGATAGCTGATTTTTCCTGTCTCATTTTGCCGGTGGCTGTTTTGGTCTCAGTACCAAACACCCTTGGATTCGAAACTGCATGCGGATCGTATGGCCTGTCTAATGGAGAAATTGTAGGTCTACATCTGCAAAATCATCACCAGGGTTTCTGAAAAATCGTCGAACTTGCAGAAACAAACATGAAATTAGCGACAGAGAGTCATTATAGTTATTTTTATTAGCTATTATAACAATAATAACAGTAACTAGGCCTATCGCTGGCCTATTTATATATAGGCCTACATGTAGAGGGTAATTCTGAATATCAGAAGGCGTTAATGGAAAAACGTAGCTGCCTACGTGCGCACCAATTAAGTCAGTGCCTGAGACAATCACAGGTTCCGTTAAAAGACAAGTTATAATATAATGCTACATGTACTCGCTAGTCAGATGTGGTGATGGCGTATACGTTATGATAAGAGAAATGATGGTAAGGTAGACAGTCGTTTCAGTACAGTTTGTCTAAGCACCGTTAGCTCCAAAGTTGATGATTTATTGAACGTCTGTATTTTATCTATTGCTTCACAATAAGTCAGGCACATAGAAGGATTCGAAACATCGATTATTTGCAAGGTCGTTTGACGAGAGCAGTATTTCTAGTCATGCACCCACCCCAGCATTGAAACAAATCATCGATTGATCATAACATCTGGACATTTCCCAGATACTTTGGCCCTATACATGCATGCGTGGCGTGCGTCTGGTCGCTTTCATAAGCCGCACAAGGAAGCTGCAGACGACGTTGGATGAGGCATCCAATCGAAGTACAGCCGACAACCAATTAACGAAAGTCCATCTACTGAAATCGAAGACCTACTACGTTGTTACAGCGAAGAATGAAAGCAGTTGCTGCGTCCGTCATTCTGCCGACTTAGAATTCTAAACTGTTTGATCTCGATGCATTGTACCATTTAGGCATACCACATTGGGCACAACTACGGAATCTCTCTGAACCAAAATTTCTCCCACCCAACGATGATCATGATTTTATATCAAGAGTACCGGTGGCTAGGCCTACTGTTGAAGAATGCCTACTGAATAGGCCTACCTTTCTTTGTGCATGTAAGACTAGACTAGGCCTATCTGTAAAAAAGATCATTAACCTATAGGCCTAAATAAAAATAGCTAGTAGGCCTACAATTTTCTTTCAATTTTAAGATAGCCTACTTTCATTGCCGTATTGATACTTTTTTTACCAATTGCGTCTACAGACGTAGGTCCTATGTCAGTTTGGATATTTGAATGAACGAAGTATGAGTGATTATCAGTTTGATTGATTGTCAGTGCACGTATTTCAGCGAAAAGAGCCGAAGAGATATTATACGGAAACCACCAGAATGCACCACGTGTAAAGAAATCCGATCCTGCGGTTGCTACGTCAGAAGATGACATCAGCACAAAAAATGAGGACGTCACGACTGACGACGCGAATGCATCGAGTACAGTTGTCGATACAAAAGAGAAGACGGTTGACTCGGAACCGTCAGCTCCCTCAGATGAACAGGATGAAAGGCCATCAAAAAGTTAGAGTTTTCTTTGATTAATCTCATCACACGTAGCCTGCCTACCTTGCTACGTACTGGCTATTGAAAATGTAAGTTTGTTCCTTCTCTCTACACTGCAGCTGGGGTTCTTCTATAATATGTCATCCACAGACGGATCAGTCAGGCCTTTAAAGTAGGCCTACCACGAATCAGCCTCTAATCAGCCATAGCGACTAAGTCTTAGTCGACTGGTCGTTGACTTTGAACTCATCGATTATAAAATTACTAGCTAGCCTATAACCCGTAAAAATTACGTGACTTTGCACAAATTTCGACCTAAAATGTAAATGTGAAAAGAAATCAAATTATCGAGAACATTCATTTCCCTAATGTTAATTTCATAAGCACATGTAGGCTAGTGAATAAAGCGCACGTAGTGAACCCGTAAAATGTAAGCTCCTATCGATTAAGGTAGTGAATTGTAGAGCGTTAGCGCCAGGCATCCATGGTTACATTGTTACGACGAGAATTATGGTTTAGAATGAGGCCTATTATAGTAGGTCAATATTAGGCTACTAAACGTCGATGGCTGAAACAACGCATTTCTACGCAACGTTTTACACAACGTTTTCTGTACGAAAAGACGTCATATCCTTTTTCCTGTTCGGTCAGCTGCGTTGGCAGTTTGCTGAATTTTAGATGAGCTCTAAACTTACCTTTGTGCACTCTGAAGTTCAGACAACAAGCAATTCCTAATATAGGCCTACTGTCTTCAACGAGCTTACATTCTTCACACATCCTGCAGGCTAATCCTTGAACACAGACAATTTGGTTAAATGATGATGCCTCACTATCGTGAGCTCTTAATTAAACTTACGTATAGGTCTAATGTTGCTTCCATACGAATTGGATCAGACTATGGCAACATTTCTCCGATGCTTAAACTTATGTCCTTCCTACAAAAGCTTAAACTCATTTCCTTCATTACAAAACGTCTGAAAGCCCGTTATTTCTCATTGGTTTTCGGACATCCAGCTAACTAGGCCTATTATAACAATCAGCTCTTCACCTGACGAGAGATTAAAAGCAGAGTAGGCCTATCGAAGAAACGTTTGCCTGTCATTTTGCGCTTTGCTGGCACTTTTGGCAACAAGAAGAGAAACGAAATGTTTAGTGGTGTGATCAAGGCTTTTTTAAAGGAATTTTTACAACTGCACAATCCCAGCTCCTAACGACTAGGGGGTTTGGGGGAAGCGTCGTAAGCTCCCCAGCGGGGTCTGGAGCTCCGCCCCAGAAGCCAACGAAATTTTGACAATTAGATGCCAAATGGAGTAGCCTACATTCTTGGCTCTTATTTACTTAAAATTTGCAAATGTTGATTTTTACTTTCACAGTATAACTGGGGTGAAACTTTTCAAAGATTTCCACTACAGCTGGCTTCATATCTTAAGTGATATGAAGCCAGCGGGGTCTGGGGCGGAGCCCAAGAAGCCAACGAAACTTTGATAATTTGATGCCAAATGGAGTATTGGAGTACAATTTTGTCCTTCTTTTTACTATTTTTCAACTGCACAAAATAGCTTTTACAATTGCACAAAATGCATTTACAATATTTTGCACATGTGTGTACAGCTGCACGCTAAAAAAAGGCCCTGGGTGTGATAGGAGTCGAAACGACTTTACATGCTATAAATTAAATTATTGGTTTCTGATAAAAATATCACGTCGAGAAGCTCAAATCGAACTCGAAACACAACGGACTATCCTGTGACTACATTCTTTTTCTATACGCAGTGCTCGTGAACTAGCTGGTGCCCAGTGCTAGGCTTTACAGTAGCGCTCTAGGTCCTATATCAGCACATTGCAATCCTCAACCATAGGCCTCTATACTTAAATGAAAACCTTTGGTTATAGGCTTCCATTCAGTTTTCCTGTATACAGCTCAGTGTGACCGTAGGCACTTCATATATTTATTAGACGTATTCCGTTATAATATTATTTCTATCACTTTAGCCTAGATCAGAAAATGACCAATTCTTGTCTGCCCGTAAATAATGACCTAGTAATTTGATTGAACAACAGGCTAAATTTCTGGACGCTGTTTTCTAACAATTGAAACGCAGTCATATGTGCCAATTTCCTTATTTTCATACTCAGCCTTAATTATACTACAAAGTCATAAAATATTACCGAAGAAGCCCAAACTGGTTCGTGCAGCGACCTTACAAAAGCCAGTTTAAGAGTGTCTTTGTATAATATAATTAATATTTATCTATCTGGGCTGGAGAACCGACATCCAGATGAAGAACTCTCATCTATCGTGTACTGCCGCGGACACATGGGGCACATGTAAGCCTACATTGCGCAAAAATACTGCTGCGACCGGTTCCTACTGTTTATTAATAATTAACCATGAACTGAACAGAGTTTATGGAAATATCCTGTCATCAATCTCAGACAAAGAATACCTGATCAATGAACATGGCTCTTATAAATTATTATAATTATACTTGAACTAGGCCTATAGAGTACGACGTCAATGGCTGCAGAATGCCGCGTGCAGGGATGAAATTTCGTCCAATAATAGACAGCTCAGCGGCTTCAGACTATAATAATAGGCCTATAATAGATAACCTTGGGTTAGTTTTCTAATCCAAGAGCGGCGATCTTGACAGTGAAGAGACTCACCATGCAGTTGTCTCACCCAAACTTATTGATTGCTACTTTTGACATTTGCCAAATATAAATTTGGTCACTTCTAGAAGGCAGCTTCTGACACGCCAACATGTTGCTACAAATGAACACGTTTGTCTATTATTATTCTGTTTATATTGCCTTGTACTATAGCTAATCATTCTCCAAAATCATTCTTCTACCCACCCAGACTCTCTAGTGATAGAGCGTCACCACAATACGAAAACAATTCGGCAAAAATGGGGGAAGTCTGAAAGATGGAGGTCCCTCACATGGTGTTCCCACTGGCCGAGGTTCCTATGTTGTGACGCAGACAGGCGCTGCAGATGATACTACATGTATATAATATATAGTACATGTGTATATAATATATATATATATATATATACGTGTATATCTGAGGCGTGAAATAATAAATACGACATGAATGATGACAAATGCGTCAGGACACCTCAGTTGCATGGACCGTCAGTAGGAATTAAGCAGCCTTCACATTCATATTTTCTTGGTTCCCACTGACGTAGAACACCAAGCTAAGCATCAAGACTTTTTTAACCTTTGGCGAATTCTTAAGAAGCACACAGTCAGAGATACTCTATTACTAATTGGAGATCTACTCAAGCATTAGGGTATAGTAGGCATACGTCTCGGGAGGATTAATTAGAATTGAAAGATAACACGTAGCGACCTGGACTAATAAGGTCCCAGTGAGCATTATTAACTGTAGCAGAGGACAGACATTACATGTTCATAGTAATTCTGCCAAGGACTAGATTACTCCTAAGCAAACTCGACAAATGGCAAAAGTACTTTGCCTAATAGTGACTATATTTGTCCAGATTTCGGAAATCATGGCTATTCCAGCCGTTTCTTTGTAACTGACATGCGAGCCATTTTCCCGGAAGATCGCTTCGTCATCTTACTATCCTGCTTCACCTCATTTTCCGCCGGGAAACGGAGGCTCGAATTTGCTTCAGAGAACATCCTCTGCTGGATCATATTATTTGTAAATTTTTAAACCTGAACTACTTGCTGAGATCTTGTGATTTATAAGAAGGCATGCAGCAATGTAGCATGCCAAGGTTAGAACTGTGGAACACTGTTTACTTGTTGACTGATACATTTGCTCACTCACCCAATAACTGACCAATGCATTTCCTCACTCATTAAAACATTCACGTCCCTACAGTACCCCCACCACTCAACCACATGCCCATCTCTTCACTCAGCTGCATATATTATGTTGTACCGACAGATGAACCGCTTCAAAACGTGGATGACATTCCGGCGGAGATGAACGATGCGGACTATCAGAGATACGAGGACCAACCGGAAGGAGGATCGGAGGAGGAGCAGGAGGAGGATGCTGAGGCTCTGAGGAATAAGCGCAGCATCAAGACGGTCCTGATGACGGCTGAGAACATGGCTGGCAGCAGCAGCAGCCGTTCGTCCGTCGTCAGCAACAGTAGACCAGTTCGAGCGAAGAGAGACCTCGACTACGAAGACCTTCGCCAGCTGTTCGCCGACTCACGCGAGGCTCCTTACGAGCAGAGGGAAGAGGAGCTGGAAGACAGCAACGGAGGTAGGATCTACGACGTAGAACCAGATCAGGGTGAAGAGGAAGAAGAAGAGGAAGAGTTAGAGGATGGGAACAGCGAGGACGATGAAGAGAGGCAGCCAAGCGTTCCTCTGTCCGTTGCCCTACGCTCATACGAGTACGAGCCAAGAAGCTACGAGCGACCGAGACCGAGCGAGAAAGAGGAGCTGTTGAGAGAGTTGGTCGAGAGGAAGGTGGAAGAAGATGCTCGCGAGAAGCTTCTCGACTACCTACTGGCTGCTGCCATTGCTTCAGAGGCTGAGTCTACGGATGCGGAGCCAGAGACGAACGGAGATGATGACGAAGAAGAGGGCGTGATCGAAGAGGGTCCAGGCCGTCAGGATTACGAGGACGAGGCTCCGTCGCCGAGAAACCTGATCATCGGGGCTCAGCCACCACTTGCCCTCAAGAGAAACGACTTCTACCCGTACAGCTACGAACCCTACGGCGGTCGATGGGGCGCCATGGTCCCAGGAACGAAGCGCAGCGCCGCCAACGAATACGACAGATTATATCGTCTGGCCGAAGCACTGAACGCAGACGACGACTACGAGGAACAATAGGCGGACGATTGGCGCTAGAAAAATTCCCTTCTGACGATTGAAGAGGCTTTGAAGCTCTGAACATCTATGATTGGATTTTTAGACAGCGCAGACGAAGAATATTATCTACTATTTTCTAGGTTTTTTAGTTTAAAAGAAGAAGTTGTAAATCGATGCTGAGGAATAAAATTCGTCAGAATGCAAACACTCTTTATGCATTATTTTTTTATCCTTTGATTTGTTAGGAGTGGATCAAAGAAACACGTATTAACGACGATTGTTACAACTGTAGGGATGATGATGACGATGACAATTAGGCTAATAATTGTGCTTATGAAAGATCGTAAGAGATACTTTAGCAGTACAGCCGTAGGCCATAAAGAGGAGAATTCGCTCAAATTAGCTGACTATTCGATGTAGAGACGAGCGTATATCATTAGAATAAGTTAGTCTTAGCAATAGCCGAGAGATATCGTAGCTCGAACATCACACGAATAAAAAACACACTTATCACTCTAATGACAGAGCCTTTGCTCGGGCCATCACAGAATTCGGCATCTCGGGGAGTGGGGGGAGAGAAGAAGATCGCCCCCAGGAAAATAGAAAAAGTACTTAGCCGTAGAGAAAACTGGGGAAATGGAAGCAACGACTAAAAAATTTATGAGATGTAATTAGAATTGTTGAAAGAAGACAACTAGAAGATCTGAAAAAGGTCATCAGAATAATTGGTTGGTTAGTTGGTTTGGTTGGTTCTGAGCCGTCGCAGTCTTCTCTGAAACTCGGCGCTTCTGCGACAGAGCTAAATATAGGCATTCTACGCTGCTGCTTGGTCTTCGTCTACGTAGTGCATTGCAACACGTTGGCTATAAGTCTCATGGTCTCTATAATAGGTCTAGGCCTATACCCATTTCAATCTAGACGAAGTAATGACCATTCAAATGGATTCAACCCAACGCCTCCAGCGTGTAAGATTTAGTTTAAGACTTACGTGTATGAAATCAACTCGCCCTTCCACCATTTTATATCAGCAACCAGTCAACAGGGCCGACATGCACGACCACCTCGTAGCCAAGTAGCCAACTAACGTCCAAGTAGCGACTTCTTAGTCGTTTATTATAGCAGGTTGTCATCTCAAGTTATCTAACGCTGCGCATAAATCTATACAGTGTAGAATAGGTCAACGGCTGCCAACCTATAACAGGAAGCCGCTAGATATTGAGACATTAGGGCATTTACATATAAAATGCTATAGTTATTGAATCAATAGGGCAAACATATTATAGACTATCACGACAGCCCGCTACTTTGGCGTGCACCAAAATCCCACAATAATTATCTAAAGCACTTATGAATAGAGAATGTCTGCCATTCCATATTTTTCTGCATGTCTGTTGTCCGTCTGTTTAGAAATGTATTCTCAATAATAATATGTCGGTCGTTAACATCAA
The DNA here is from genome assembly GCA_034693945.1 of Dendrobaena attemsi. Classification (NCBI taxonomy): domain Eukaryota; kingdom Metazoa; phylum Annelida; class Clitellata; order Crassiclitellata; family Lumbricidae; genus Dendrobaena; species Dendrobaena attemsi. Next base: position 8,535 of record JAQFXW010003124.1, read on the forward strand.
AACCAAAATATTTCCTACAAGAGGCGCTACATAAATGTGTTGATATGATACGATCGAAACAGTAGTTGTGTCATGGTGTGAACTCGTAAAAGCTTCGTCATCGTATCGCATCGTTTCTGATGAGTGAGACTGTGAACAGCGTGTATAGTCTAAGTAGTGGCGTCTACGAGGATAGGATCGAGGCCTATAATAGTCTACTTTGAACCGAGCCGTCTTGCTCAGCTGCTGCAGCTGTCGTGCTCGTCTTCAAATCACTCAAATGCATCGGTCAGACAACGATAACGATGTTCCGGTTCAGTTGTCATGGCAATCGGACAGGAAATGACAGATTCCTCTGCTCTGTATCACTTAGCTTAGAGATAAGCTTATTTAATTAGACGGAGACCTCTGTCTACATGGGGGGGGCATGTCTCCTGATCAATTGTGGGTTCTATACGTCTTCCAAATCGCTGCGCAGCTTAGAATTATCGTATATGCCATCATCTATAGGATTTGATGATCTCCAGACATTTCAATTTATTGTCCAGTAAACTCAGCTACAGACAGTTAAGAATCTCTTCCAACTTGTCTACGATTTAATTTAATGTAATTGTAGTAAAAGGAGAAATTCAATTAATCTATTGGCACGTTAATGGCAGACGTCTGTTGTAGTCTAGAACCTCATGAGTTGAATATTAAAGCTAAATGTTCTGAAAAGTTCGGTTTTCGATGGTTTCAACTCTGAACAAATGCAATGGAAAGTATTTTACAATTAGAGTTATCGCCGTTGCTTACATCATACGTTAAGACTGTTCAAAGAGAATCAGCTTTACCAGGAATCAATTGAGATCTACAATATTTACAAACCTGTACGGTGCAATAATACAGCACAGCACATGCGGCGCATCCAATAGGCCTACAGATAGAGACTTTACCCGGTTTAGTAGGCCTACAACATGTTAGATTTGGCCTATAATCTGTTATAAACTGCGAACCAACCGATACTGCACAAAACAGAATTGAGAGAAAACAACATTCTAGAAATGTTTTCTAGCTGAAGTTCTGGACACCAGGTGGCAGAAATAATTTGGCAAAAAGCGGACGTCGACGATTTCCCCAGAGACGACTTCGGATGCGGAGGAGGAGGAGGATGGCGTCACCAGCATCTGCAGTCAGCATCTTCTTCAGTCAGCATCTTCACTGTCTCCATGCCAACATAATTCGATCAAATGGAAGGAAAATTCCCCGATTGCCTCGGCTGAAGAGAACCAACAGAAGACGCCATCGACATAGCAACAGAGAGCAAATATATTGGCGGAAGAACTTTCTGCAGACAAGTCCTCCTCGCATTATGGCATTACTTGAACTCGTCGTCAACCCCTTCTTTGTCATTCTATTTTGCTTAAAGACCATGATACAAGCACCACCCCACGCCTTAATTGCTGCAGTGGACTACAATATGGCCGGGGGGTGGGGGTATTTGCAGGGAGCGCCGCGGCTCTGACAATGCGCTAAAAGACGCTCGGAATTTGCCGAGTAATATGGTCATCGTCAGCCAAGAAATCCTGGCAACAAATTATGTTGTCAGGGTTCTTGACCACTCATGAAAAGCTGTATATTAATGTCAGAAGATCATACATAGAGCTCATATATTTATGCATCGTTCGTTTTGATCTGTGCCAGAAATGCAAGACAATTAGACTCACTTGGATGGTATAGGCCTACTAATATAGCAATCTCAGCGGCATCTCACATTACCATAGCAGTTGCCTGCTGCCATATACATGCAGTCTGTCTCAATTGCTCATGAAAACGGCGCTATAGAAGCAATGAGTTAGCTGAGATACACTGTCCATTGTTGGGTACAAAAAGACTAAAGACTATCGTTATGCTGATGATAATTGCCATAAAATTACGAATGCAAGATGTACGAATTGGTAGCATTGGACTTACCACTGGAAATATCTGTATCCGTTATGGAGACCATCATGTTTTCCAGCTGCTCAAATACACATTAATATGGAAAAACTAAATACATTCTAATGTCATTGATATTTTAAATATAAGGCCTATAATAATGTTAGGCCTAACAATTGCTTTGTTATGATATCAACAGTCTGATAAACATCATGCCATGTTAATTATATTACATCAAATAATAGCCGATGTGAAATAGCTAACAGGATGGGACACACATAACAGATATTTAATTGTTAAACTTCTATGAATTTTTCAGAAAAAGTTTATCACCGGAGTATCAGACAACAATAATATAGACGTCTTGAGACCCTGTCCAGCATATTTTGCATGTTTTTGTATCCTTGTTACCATGGGTGCAGTTATAGAACCTCTCAAAGCCCGAAATGTGTGGGCAACATAATGTACACATGACATGTTTGCTTGTCAGACTACAGCCAGGAGGTGTCGAAGTTTATACGCCGAAGCGCCACGAGCAAATGTAGGTGAAGGACTTGCTCAAGGTTCCACCATGTGCCTCGGGTCTGAATCAAACCAGCCACCTTGTGGACACCAGGCGACGACTATCCCACTGCGCCACCACGCCCAGTCTGTATTGTATTCTTGTACTATATTAAAATTATTGTATGGCGCATCTTGCAGATAAAGTTCGCTCAGAAGCGCTTTAAGCACGAGGACTCCGAGTAAAAAGACTCGAGACTTCAATATGATTTTAGCAGTATAGGAAGAGGGACAAAGGGCAGAGGATAACGTCTACTTGCCTTCGTTTTCCAGTTCGAGGCCGACGTAGGGTCCGACCTTTCCCGGAAGATGCCCGACGTATTTGACGAATCCTTGGCTCGTTGCTGACCCACGTGACACTTTGACCCGGTCGCCGATGGACAGGTCAGCTGGAGATGAAGGAACGAAGACACAATCTTCGTCAACATCGAATCTTCTGCAAAAACAACATAAATCTTTAAGCAGTAATTTCTCAGTCACAAGATAGAGAAGACAATGTCATTGCCGCCAATATTAGTGATGACACTGCATTTCAACCTCAAAGACTCTTATGTGACGCCAGGACATAAATAATGGTATAGTCTATACAGTTTGTATACACTGTATTTATAACTTTCATCGTCATCATCATCATCATCACCATCATCATCCTCATCATCGTCAATAAACCCGTCTTATCGTCCACACATACATGTAGTCACCGTGGCCCATTTGTTCTATAGAGTTAAGTTTGGCTTTTATAGAGGGCAATTATAGAACCTCCCATCGCTAGATTCAACACGTGGTTATATCCTCTTTCTATGTATGAAGAGGGAGTGCTTTCGATGAAGAGGACTGACCGTCTTGGGCTGATGGAGCGCTGCGCGTGCATTCTGCTGTGCTGAGTGACCAGAGGTCGAGGAACTATCGACCGGTAGCCAAAGTAGCCAGACGATGAAAGGCTGCCTCCTCCTCCTCCTCCTCCTCCTCCTCCTCCTCTTCTTGACCGACTGCTGAGGAGAGGAGAACGACGACCGTAGAAGTCCAGATCTATACAGCGGATGAAATACAGAACATGGCTTGACTTTGCAAATACAGGTCTACAGAATGATGCCTATGATCAGTGCAGTATAACCTAAGACGATAATCTGGAGCATTATTATTATACTAGGCATATCCCGTCAAAAATCACGGTAATCCAGGCTTAACCCGTAAAGAATTACGGGCTATTCTAATCAACGACCTCTTATATTATTGTTTTCAAAGA
>JAQFXW010003125.1:0-12235 GCA_034693945.1 Dendrobaena attemsi
TGTTGTGCTTCCAGGTGTGGTTGTTGTCGCTAATGGCGTTGTCTCATGTGTCGAAGAATATTCCTCTGGGGTCGTTCCTGTAGTGATTTCTTTTTTATTCGTTGTAAATTCTGGGGTCAGCATTGGGGCTGATGTGAGTACTTGTGTGGCCGTTGTACTTCCTGGCGTCGGGGTTGTCACATGCGTGGTAAGATGATACTTTCGAGTTGTTCCTGTGGTGAGTCCAGGTGTATTCGTTGTAACTATCGGCGTTCGCGCTGTCACATGTGTTGTTGGATGATGCCATTGGGTTGTTCCCTTTGTGATTCCTGGTAGAGTTGTTGTTATTGCTTGTGTTCCTGCTGGTAATAAATACGTTGTCATTACTTGCTCAATTCTTGATTTATTGCTTTTGTAGCTATTGATATTGTGAAACTAGCTGCCTCTAGCATAAGGTTTTGCCCCCTGTGTTTTCGCTATTGTGGAATTGATATTAAAAATTTTAATACGATTTACATAATTTTACATCTCTCTCTTTTTGAATTGCTGAATATTCCCGTTTGCTTGATATATTCCTTTTCACAAATTTGGACTTCAAACATACAAGAATGACAACAGAATTATATTAAAAGAAATGTTCATCTACATGTAGGTTACTTTAGGTAATAAAAATCTTTCTTTGAACTCATTTTAAGTAGTTTTAACAACAAATCAAATGGACTATTTTATCACGAAAGGCTGAGCGTATTGGGTATTGAAAAATCATAGCATCCAATTTCGATTTGTTTCATATCTCTCCATAATAATATTCCCAGCCTGTACTATCATTTGCTTTTATTTTTTAACAACCCCTAATATGCGAGAAACTGGGCTTTAATAATACTGTGTATGCTTACTGCAGAAGCAGCACATGAATGTATTTCTAGATCCATAACTAGATTTGTCCAAGGTGGCTTCTGACGCCCGAGCATGGCTGATTAGCTCCAAATCTCCAAGAGTATCAATGGATTACGGATACATTCCCATAAATATGCTATAATTATATATGTATAATGTATTATCAATATTAGAAGGCATTGATTGTTTATGACACAAAGTGATAATAGTTTTCATTGTATCTGAGAAACGACCTCATTACTCAATAAGAATCTCAAGCAATCGTTTGAAAAAGTTATTTGAAGTAAACTAGGGTGAACGATTAACGATTGTGTCAACGACTTGCAGGATATAACAAATCTGTATGCTGGAACTGGCAGACGTTGGCTCGGGGATATTCAGGATCTCCCCAATGATTCATGGGGCCATACCAATGGTTTCACAAAATATTATATTTAAGGATTTCTTAATTAACACTTACATGTCGACTATATAGATTGTAGGTCTAGCTTAGACAACAGACATAAGGAATTCATATTCTACATTGTCCTATGCGGTGTGAAGTCCGTACTATTATTTTAATAAATTGTATTTTTGGGCAACGGTTGCATATTCTGCACATGCCTAGCAACAACACTGGGGACAATTGCTGTCTGTTTAACGAAAGCAATCACTGAAGTCGACTTAAGAATGCTAACATAAAGCCTCCTTGAATTTGACTATCTAGCCTATGACTGCAAAATCGATAACTGCAAAAATACACATAACCTAGATCGACACTTTAAAAATATTAGTCTATTTATTAATGATGTTATGCGTCCTCAGTAACTTTTGAGTTCTCTCAGTCAGATCAATCAATCATTCAATTTTCGTTTAATATTTCAAGCTGACAGAACACAACTTGTCACAGAAAATAGGCCTATAACTAGAGTTCAATTAAATTACGTTGATTAAATGCTAAAGTCCAGAACATAATTGTTATAGTATAGAATAAGGCAACACAATATTTACAGTAAAATGTCGTATACAGTAGCCAAGAGGATAATCTTCATCAATCAATCAATTTTCTCTATTAAAGCAAGCTTAAAAACACGTAACTACTACATTGAAATTATTGAATGCATATAGAAATTGAAATGTTAGCTGCTCATTGCATTTTTAATCTCTATCAGGGTTTATTATATATTCTTAAAATTAAGCAAAGTTCTAGATATGAAATTACAATCATCTGTATAAGGCAGAGTAAATCATGAGGACGCTGGTGGACTGAGTAACTGGTCAGATGGATTGGAGGTAAGCAAAAACGCATCCATGCATACATTAAACATGCACACACTCAGTCTCAGATGTAAATGTAATCCATAAATCAGACATGCACACAAAACAAACAGGTAATGTTATAAACATCAAAATAGAGATGGAAGGTATATAGTACACAAATTACTGATTGATCTATTTGTCATTTAATGAAAACACAAAACATGGTACATAATATAATAATATAGAGTTGAATGAATTAAGATTTCTGTATTTATGGAAATTAAACACATAACTATGTGCACCATTATAGACATGCACAAAACCATGTTCAGTTGTTCATCCGAATCCATAATACCTTATATGCAAGACTTAGGGGTTCTCTTAGACCAGAAGCTCGCTCACCACATAGACCCGGTCAGCCGCAGCTGCTTTTATGAGCTATGTCAACTGCGTGTTATTTCACGCACTCTGACCTTTTCTGCATCTAATACTCTGATTCATGCATTTGTCATGAGCTGCCTTGACTATTGTTCTTCATTCTACAATCTGCACGTACCATCCACAGGTCCAGATAGACCGCTTTGCGCGGTTCAATCGGGCGACTCCGCGCCTCATCAGCGGCTTTGATAAGATGGACCGCGTCTTATGTTATATACACGAGTATCTGCATTTACCTCCACGTTGCATCCCTAGTCTAGCGACATCTCGCTGGGGACGCACATGCTTATCTTCAGGAACTCTGCTCGCCTGTCTCTTATCTGGATGGTCGCCACTCCTTTCGGTCAGCTCCCCAAGAGGATCTAGTGATTCTCTTTGTTCACACTGCCCCAAAGCAGCAGCATGCCTTCTCCATAGTAGGCCAAGGCACATGGAATGGGCCTCCTGAGAAAATGCGAAACCAACGAGTGTCTCCTACTCCTCTCTTTGGTCTACTACGTATACCTACTTCCCCTTAGCCTTGGTCGGGAGCACCTCTGAGAAGACATCTTGAAGGGCGCTATATAATTGTTTATTAATTATTTATTGATCGATTGAATCATTGCATATACCTGATGTTGCAAAAGCCGTATGAGTTGGTGCATTGGTTTTTCCAGTGATCATGGTAGGCGTGGGAGTGGAAGCAACAGTTGATCCTGGGTTCAATGTAGGTGTAGAAATCAGTGCTGCAGTTGTCCCTTTGGTCACTACAGGAGTCGGAGTTGGTGCAACTGTTGTCCCTGGGGTCGATGTAGGTGTCTGAATTGGCGCTGCTGTTGTCCCTATGGTCACCACAGGTGATGGAATTGGTGCAACCGTTGTCCCTGGGATAATTGTAGGTGTTAGAACAAGTGCTGCGGTTGTTCCCTTGGTCACTACAGGAGTTATAATTGATGCTGAGGTCAGAGGTGGTGTCACTGCTGTTCCTCTGGTCGCTACAGGTGTTGGAGTTGCTGCTGCTGTTGTTACTGTGGCCACTACAGGTGTTTGAGTTGGTGTTGCTGTGACCGCCACAGGTGTCAGAGTTGGTGCTGCAGTAGTTCCTATAGTGTGTACGTGTGTGGGAGTTGGTGCTGAGGTTATTCCTGTGCTAACTGCAGGCGTTGGAGTTGGCGCTGCGGTAGTTCCTACAGTGCGTACGTGTGTGGGAGTTGGTGCTGTGGTTGTTCCGGTGTTCACTAGAGCTGTCGGAGTTGGTGTTGAGGTTGTTCCTGTGTTCCCTACAGGCGTTGGAGTTGGTGCTGAAGTTGTTTCCGTGTTCCCTATAGGAGTTGCAGTTGGTGCTGCAGTAGTTCCTATAGTGCGTACGTGTGTGGGAGTTGGTGCTGCAGTTGTTCCTGTGTTCCCTACAGGCGTTGGAGTTGGTGCTAAAGTTGTTCCTGTGTTCCCTGCAGGAGTTGGAGTTGGTGCTGGGGTTGTTCCTGTGTTCCCTGCAGGAGTTGGAGTTGGTGCTGCAGTAGTTCCTGTGTTCCCTACAGGCGTTGGAGTTGGTGCTAAAGTTGTTCCTGTGTTCCCTGTAGGAGTGGGAGTTGGTGCTAAAGTTGTTCCTGTGTTCCCTGCAGGAGTTGGAGTTGGTGCTGCAGTGGTTCCTTTGTTCCCTACAGGAGTTGGAGTTGCTACTAAAGTTGTTCCTGTGTTCCCTACAGGTGTTGGAGTTGGTGCTAAAGTTGTTCCTGTGTTCCCTACAGGAGTTGGTGCTGCAGTTGTTCCTGTGTTCACTACAGGTGTCGCAGTTGGTGATGCAGTTGTTCTTGTGTCGCCTACAGGAGTTGGAGTTGGTGCTAAAGTTGTTCCTGTGTTCCCTACAGGAGTTGGAGTTGGTGCTGCAGTTGTTCCTGTGTTCCCTACAGGAGTTGGAGTTGGTGATGCAGTTGTTCTTGTGTTCCCTACAGGCGTTGGAGTTGGTGCTAAAGTTGTTCCTGTGTTCCCTACAGGAGTTGGAGTTGGTGATGCAGTTGTTCCTGTGTTCCCTACAGGCGTTTGAGTTGGTGCTAAAGTTGTTCCTGTGTTCCCTGCAGGAGTTGAAGTTGGTTCTGCAGTAGTTCCTATAGTGTGTACGTGTGTGGGAGTTGGTGCTGAGGTTTTTCCTGTGCTCACTACAGGCGTTGGAGTTGGCGTTGAGGTTGTTGCTGTGTTTACTACAGGGGTCAGAGTTGGTGCAGCGGTTGTTCCTGTATTGACATTAGCGCTCGAAGTTGGTGCAGCGGTTGTTCCTGTGGTCCGTATGTGTGTCGGAGTTTGTGCTGAAGTTGTTCCTGTGTTCAATACAGATGTGGGAGTTTGTGCTGAGGTTGTTACTGTGGTCATTGGCAGTAACGAAGTTGCTGTTGTCTGAGTTTCATTTTGAGCTGTATTACAGTTATAATCAACTCAATTATCATTACTTGTATTGATCGTCATTTTCATCATCATTGTTATCATCTTGATAACCTGTGCCATGGTTATGGTTAATCATCGGTTATTATTTTAGTCACTTCAACTGGGATGATAACCATAGAACATGTCATGATATGATGATGATGAGAATGCTGTATTCGCGCCTGTCGTCTTAATTTTCATTGAAAAATTTGTTTTCAATCTTGTGCACTCGCGCCATGTAACATGCTCCACTCAACAATATTCATGAACATGGACTATCTGCAGTTTATGTGTCAATGATTTACTCAGTTGTACTTGTGCTTTGCTCATGATACACTTCTGAATATTCCTGCAATAGACAGTAAGATGGAGTCTATTCGACCCAAGAATAATTGCTAATTTACAGAAGTCACTCATGGTAGCTCGATCTTAAGCTAGCACTTCGTGTCATGGAATCATTTGATAGATTAGTGCTTCTATGTCGTTCTATGTGGATTACATGGGCCCAATGTTCGCCCCTCATTTCTCGCCTTGGTCATTGTGCCAATGTCTTGGCCAATTAGGAAGCTATTTCAGAGGTTAACGTAAATCCTATTGCTACTGGCCCTCACGAACGATCCTCTTCAATCAATCAATCAATCAATCAGAATTTATATGGCGCCCTTTCAAAGTTCCTACTCAGAGGCGCTCCCGACCCAGGCCATGCGGAAGAAAACAGTTTTAAGCAGAATGGCAAGAGAAATCGAGAAGTAGCAAAATCCGCCGCACGTCTCAGGTTGGTGTTAACACGTCGAAGCGCACACCTTGCAACTCCATCGCTCTTATATGAGACGCTTTGACTTTGGTGGGTCTCTTCCATTTATGCCTGCAGGTTGCTGTATTCTTACCACTGCATACTGCATAGAGAATTAATTGTCCCACACACCCGAAACTACACGGTCCAGCACAGGGATTTTGCCATTGTCGACCCAACAACGGCTTCTTTGAGCTTGACTTATCTTTGTCTCGAGTCATGTTTCCTGGTTTTGTGCCGTTCCAATTTGTAGATTTGAAGGAAGGTTGTCTATTGGGTACTGTTGAATTGCCGCTATAAAATATGTCATTCTGTGCTCTGTTCTGTGTTCTCCTCACTTATGTAGCAATTTAAAAATTCCTCATCTTATCTGAGATTCTTTGATTCTGGATCTTTTCCGCTTATGCCATATTTGATCAATTTTAGCATATTTGTATGATAGAAATGAATATATTATAACAGTGGTTCCCAGCCCGTGGCCCACGAGCCAAAAGTGGCCCACCAGGCCTAAGAAAATAGCCCTTAGCCTCTCAAAGAATCAAGAAAAATGAATGAAAAATTGATAATTTTGACAGGAAATGATACATAATTATTTTCTATTACCGTATTATAAAATTATTTTAGTTGAACATTGTCACGTTTAATAGCATAAAACATTCTATTTTGATTTAATTCTAACAATTTTATATGCATCCAGTAAATCGCTAGTCAAATAATCCATAAAATATACAGACAAATTATAAGATTCGCTAAATTAGTGGCTCCTAACCCGTGGTCCGCGGGCTGAAACTGGCCCGTCAGGTCTCTAATGTTAACCTTGCGGCCCCTCATGTCCTCCGACTATTTTTAAAAGTTTATGCATTTCATGAATTTCAGAAATTTTCATGGCTCCCCTTTAAGGAACCTGTGATTGCACTGTTGAAATATGTCCATTTCGTTTCCTGTTCTGACTTGATTTCCTTACAAACTCGGATAGATATTTTAAACGACTACAACGTGCAGGCCTGCATTGTACAATGGCCTAGATGATATGCATTGGACAGTATAAAAGCTTATGACCTACCTGTACAGTTCTCCTCATCTGTGTAGCACCCAAAGCCGCAGTCATACATCCCATTACATACGAGGTCCGGCGAAATACACTTATGGTTGGCACAGGGAAAGTGACCCATGTGGTGACACAGTGCTGCAGAATGCAAGAAAGTCGAAATTGTTTGAGTTATTATGCTAAGCACTTGTAGATTGATATCCATCCATCTAGCAGTGTAGTATTGCAATGGATACTATTGTACCATTTTGACTATATAGAATTTGATTGGATTATATATACTGTTTTTGACTGTATTATTTTTTCTAAGCAGCCATTCACTGAACAGCTTCAATGTGCTATATACATTAAATAGACAGTAAGATGGTTTAGAGGGTAAGTTAGTGTGTTGAACCACAGCGAGTCCTCCTGCACTGAAAATAGTCTCCTCCTTACTATATAGTCAGATGACAAGAAATATCGAGAACACAAAGAAAACAGAATGGATGTTTAAGTTTTTAGCCAACGTCTCAGGAGTGTGCATGAGACCATGAGGTAAAACATTCCAGAAACTGTGACTAGTATTATTATTGGAACGCTTTAGGTCATCGGTTCATACATTGTTGGTTGCGGACACTGGTGGTCCGTGACCATCTGGATGGTGGTGAGCAAACAGGGCCTAGAATTTATACGAGTTTTAGTTACAGACATTTATCGACAATTTAAAAGAGCAGCACTTGATTGAATGCATGACCTGATTATTGCATAGCTGGCTATGTTCCAATATATTCGTTCATTCGTAGATTTCTATAGAGCCTCTTCAAACTACTCAGAGGCACTCCCAACTACAGCACTGAAGCAACGTCAGAGTTAATTTATCGTGCAGCAGCGCTTAGTCTATTACGCCGCTTGTCGAAAGAAGGTTGGTTCTACTAGACCTTAACTTTACGCAGTGCCCAAGAATCAGCTGGTCCCAGGGCTAGGCTTTACAGCTTGACTTTAGAGTTGTCAAGATTGCGATTACATTTGATATGTTGCTTGGCGAAAGGAGATTGAACTTATTTGTGGGACTCGATTTTAGATCTTGTATTCTACATACGTATTCCTTATGCTAAGCTCCTCCCCACAGATCAATTGCGATTGAAGGACCCAGAGGCGTAGCCAGAAACCGATTTCGGGGGGGTTTCAAAAGTTAGGGTTAGGAGGGTTAGGGTTAGTTAGGGTTATATAAATCATTTCGGGGGGGGGGAACCCGTAAAACCCCCTAAATTATACGCCCCTGGAAGGACCTGCACAGGGTTATTCCACAGTGGTTTGAGATATTCTAACCTGAGACCTTCTGGTCATAGCGCAACAAACATGCCACTACACCACCACATCCTAGAAATCGTTTCTCTCTTTAGTGTGTGATGGTTAAACGTAACGAGTTACAGCATGGCTTCAGCAACTTACGGCAGTCCTCTTCATCTGATCCATCGTCGCAGTCTTCGCAGCCGTCACATTTGAAATTCTCGGGGATGCACTGGCTGCCGTTGTGACATCTGAACTCCTCGTGTGTACATTTGTGGTCTGGCAGAAAGAAACGTGAGAGTCAAACACTTTACCTTTATCAGGGACTGAACACTTTAAGCAAAAACACCTTTTCATTTCAAATCACCGGAATTTATTATTATTCATCACTATTAAAAAGATGGCTACTTATATTGACAATGAACAGTAGCAGAGTGCTTCAAAATGTAACGCAATTTCAAAAGTGACTATAAATAGTCCTCCCTGACAATTTTCACATTACAATATGACTCAACTTTTTCACCTCTACTAATTTTCATAAATAAGTTAAGCCTTGCTGCCAAAAAGAATGTTAGAATAGGTCACCTATGTGAAATTATGCGAATTTGATTTAAATCGTCAATATCTTAGAGAAAAACGTAATTATTTTCACGATTCTAAAGTTCTTTTGTGAACTATTGTGATAGAATGACAATATTTATTATTTGGAATGTTGAATGCACCATTTTCGTGCTTTAAACTTTTCAGTGAACTGAACAATGTTGATAATGGATAAACTGGTTTTAAGAAGTGATGTGGAAGTTATTTGGCTTGCTGGGGAGTTCAATTGTTCGATTGCCAGCAATTTAACATAATAAGTCATTTGTCTAAGTATTAATCAAGAACAAAATAAGTCATTTGTCTAAGTATTAATCAAGAACAAAATAAGTCATCTGTCTAAGTATTAATCAAGAACAAAATAAGTCATCTGTCTAAGTATTAATCAACAACAAAATAAGTCATCTGTCTAAGTATTAATCAACAACAAAATAAGTCGTCTGTCTATGAATCGTATAAAACAGATCGTATAAAACAGAAATCGTATAAAAACAGATTGATATTCTGGTTCTGCGTTTGTTCTTTTATCTGAGAAATTGTCCAATGAAGCATCATATTCACCGTTATAAAAAGGCCATTGATATTGACCAGACGGCATGTTTCAGCCTTTAACTCATTGTTAGGGTTGGCAGTCGCTAGGGGCTATGGTCAGCAGAGTGGACCTTGCCAACTCCTAACAAGCTAGCGGCGATACTAGTAGACAGGGATGGTCAGATGTGGGCCTATCGTTTTCGTTGCGTAGATTCGAACAGTCTGTTGTGAGAACTCGTCGATAACAGTCGTTGATCTCTTGACTCTATTTTTGACTAGCGTTCGTAGGCGTTGACCTCGTCGTTAACCTTGAGTTGTACTTTTGTCACTCGACTATTATGTCGGTTTTTCGGAACTTGTTTGTTTCCTGTGACATTTCTTCACAATAAAGAAGAGAAGTCTTTTTGGGACCTTTCGTACGAGCGAGAATTGAGTGTTTTTCTACCCTACGAGCTTCGAACCCTAACATATATGTATATTAACTTGAATTTCTGTAAATTACAGTGTTGTAAAGCAGCTGGTACAGTAAAGGACATACTACTCACATAAAGCAACAATTACTTCACTTAATAATTAATTCACCAATAAATCTGAATCATTTATGTCAGGGATGCACAACCCGCGGCCCGCGGGCCACATGCGATGCTCGGACCTGTGCTGTGCGGCCGCGGGCAATTTGAAATGACAGAAGAATGTAGCCCTCAAACAGAAAATTTATAAATTAAGTTTAAAATGCACTTTACTTTTCACAATTCTGAACCTATGACAAAATGATGCATTTCTAATTCTGCACAGGAGCCTACGGTAATGCTTACTATTATTATGACTCCTCGACAATAAACAATTTGCGTGAATTGCGTCATCACTAATCAGTGTAAGTAGGCATAATAGGTTATAAAAAGACAATGTTGTGAAAATGCAAAGCTTTAGTAACAATTTAAGGTGAAGCACTGTCTTTTAAACTGATCTGAAATTATGATTAGACTATGCTTATGTCTATTGTAGAAACTCGCACTTTAGACTCTTTTACAAAGTAATATTTGAAATAAAGGAATTTCTTTAATTGAACTTGATCCACACATTTCTACGATCAAACACTTTCAGTGGGCCTAATAAACATCAATAGGAGCAAATTAGCCTCAGATCAAAATTTGACTCATAACAGACTCATAACAGCCTCAACTCCATTTTGAAAGCGCAAAAACTAAAATTATTTAAAACTACTTCGTGAGTAGGCCTATTGAATGTTTTGTCTCATTTTTTCCAAGTCACTATAATTATGCTTTTGTAAGGTAAGCCTTTAGGCCTACTTAAAATGCACGTTATTACGCATTAAGATAGGCCTTTTGCCTAATAACATAGGCCTACATAATTATTATAGTAATGCATTACTTCACAGTTACGGCCCTCGACTGTTTTTTCTAGATGCAATCTGGCCCTTGACCAAAAAAGGTTGTGCACCCCTGATTTATGTAATGCCGAAAAAGATAATTATATATAATATCTACATCTATTTGTTTATTCAATAAATCGATAGTACCCGGGTAGTTTAAAAAACGATCACATTTTTAGTTGGAGTGCAAGTGTCCCCTCTCTTCATGTATGTGCGGTTGCCCAAAAATAATAATTATGCTTATTGCTTACGGCAGTTCTTTTCATCGGATTCGTCGTCGCAGTCGCATATGCCATCGCATGTGTAATTGGCGTTGATGCACCGAGACTCGTCCGCACACATGAATTCATCGTGTTGGCAGTGAAGACACTTTTGGCCGACGCAATCCATCTGACCGTTGTTGCACGTGCTGTAGAACAATAACAGAACACTGCTGCATCCCCGACGATAGTGGAGACGCTGTGGTGTAATGGTATGCTGGATAGAACAACTGTATGAGTAAAGAAAGGTCATTACGCATCGCATTGCATTTGTGCATTTCGATACCACCTCTTACAGACCACTACTCAGAGGCGGTTCCAACTACAGTTCACATGCGTGTTCGAGTTTTACACGCCGAAGCGCTTGAGCAATTGTGAGTGAAGAACTTGCTAAAGATCCTTCCGTGGCGGGTGGGATTCGAACCTGCAACCCTTTGGTTGCAAGGCGGCGACATTCACCACTACACTACCACGCCCCATCGACTTCATGTAGATTCGAATTTACAACACTCTGGTCACAAGGCACCAGACTGCACCACTACACCACCATGCCCACAAATGAGAGCAATGGTCTGAGTTGGTTCACGTGGGTGATAGTAAGGATATGGAGCATACTTTTCGTTGGTTCCGTAATGTTAACACAATAAATAATTGATTGAAGCACTTTAAACAGACGTACCAATCCTGACAGTTCCAGGAGATGATCGATCCAGGGGGATAGTGCTGTCCGCCCATTTCGCATGAACACGTCTCGCGTTTTACGCAATTACCGTTTTCTAAATTTTACACAGCCACCACAAACGCCATAAATAGTTAGAACGCTAACAACAGAAAGAAGAAAATCATAGTACTTATTGTTGCATTAATGAATTCACATAAAACTGTCCGATTGTTCTCCAATTTTGCTTTACGATACAAGGATACGGATCTAAGACTTGTAAGAAAGTTTCACCGGTTGTCACTTGTACTTCAATCATGATCATTATTTATTAATTCTAAAAACAATGCAACGTCGTGGCAATTTTCACATCATATGCCATTTTAAGAATTGTACTGCAAAGATAATACTCCAGCTCCTAACGACAATTTCTTATAAATCCTGAGGGATCATGATTCTTCAAAAAATAAACAAATTATTAGAACTTCCTTAGGTAAAACTACTTCGGGTAAATAAAATAATAATAAGAATAATGATGATGCAACAAATTAAGACGATTACAAAGAAGAATAATAATGAAATATGAAGTTAATAAAACTTGCAGTGATCAAAAGAGTTATTTTAACTCTTATGGATCATTTGTGCCTTGGATCAGGGGCTTCTATCCCTATACCAAGAGGGCGCAGGTGTGCCCAGTGAAAAACAGGGGGGGGGAACATTTTATAATGTATAATTT
>JAQFXW010003126.1:0-12235 GCA_034693945.1 Dendrobaena attemsi
TCTTTTCTTATCTTAAGACTGTTCTGTTTAGCCGCGCTGGAGTTTGGAGCGCCTCTGAGTAGTCTTCTTGAAGGGGCACTATATATAAATGTTCGAAATGAATGAAATTTTCATTCATCCTGAATTAAAAACTGCATTCTGAAATACTTTTAAATGACATCATTCTGTAATACTATTTAATTTAATTACATCATTCTGGAGTGCTTATTAATTAAATAATTCTGGAATACTTTTTATTAATGACATCATTCTGGTATACTTTTCAAAGACCTGAATATGAATTTCCTGTTACAACCTAATTTATTTACTAACCTAATATCTGAAGAGAAGATACTGGATGATATTGTATTCGTCATATCACCACAACTAAACTGCTACAAAAGCAACAAATTGACAATCAATTATAACAATAGAAAGTACAGAAAACAAATAATTTTAGTTATAGCATCACTTATATTTAAATACCAAAAAATAATATCAATAACGCTTCACAAGATCAGACAAAAGAGAAGCTCTAACTTACACAAGGACGAACTTGCATGACAACTCTTTTTGAGAATTTATATAGCAAACAAAAATATTACATCAGTTAGCAAAACAGTGCAACGTAAGCTGGAAGAGAAACCAGTGCCAGACTCAAGCTCACACTTAGAGGCCTTAGAGGGTAAAACCAATGGATTTCTCTCAACAGTACTGTCAGATGTCATGAACATTCAGTCTTTGGTGCAGGCTGCATCTGTAAGGTTGAACAGCACCCACAGTCACAGTATGTGACTATGGCGCTGTCTACGAGCAGTTCCTGGATCATTGGTAGATGAGGGACCGCTGAGGAGGGACAGACCTTCAATGATCGCTGGCCATTTGATGAGGTGCAAGATATACCTTATACCCTATAAAAGAAGTAAAGAAAACTAGAAAAGTCCAACAACAGGCCAAAGGTCCATTGGGAGGCGCTCATCTCCTTTGCATTGGCCCTTGAGCCGGCAATGGACGAATCCCAAGGTCCTGGACACGGGGCCGGTGTATCGCAGGACTTGCCATTTACTTCCCAGCTTACGCCGGTACCAAATTCTACTGCTTGGTGACAGAGGCATGTGTGCGCAAACAACTTGCCCAAGGTCGCTACACGGGATCGAACCATGCATCGCCTGCTCCGTGAGCCGATGCACTGCACGATCGGCCACTGTGTCACACATGGTATAGAATTGTGTGAATAAAAAAACATTAACAAGAAAGAATCCGGTTGACATGTGCTCTGAATAAAAGCATGATTAAAGTGGAAAACTGAATACATTTTACCTATTCAACACACAAACCAAAGCATATCAACAGACAATTTCACAGACATATTTAGTGACTTGCCTCATCTCTGCCTTCCGATTCCAAATCTATCTCGAAAATCTGTTGAGGCAATTCGTTGTTTGGACCACACCTTAATAAAAAAACAAGATAACTATTGCAATAAATCTCCTCCATCGATTATAATTATCTGACATTGCTAAAGTATATTGTAATGTAACATAATCTAACAATGTGAATAGCCAAGAAAAAGCTTAGCCAGTACACCACATCAAATGGATAGTCCTATAAAACCAATCCACATCCAAAAGACAAAATATCCTAAGTTCATCTTTTCATCCGAAAATCTTTTGTCAATTTGCCTCTCAAATATAAGTCGGAAGACTTTATTCGTCGTCCTGAACTAGGATTAAATTTCTCTACTTATCGTCAGTGTCACGTATATACAGTAGACAGTAATTCAAATATCGTTAATGGTCTAGAAAATGTTTTCAATTTCATTTAAATTACACTATCACAGGCGCATTTAGCTGTTCAGTTACCGCAAATATTTTATGACATTAATTTACAAAAAAACAAGGAGCCCTATTTTTGTTAGACTATTAGTAGTAAAGGCGTACTAACTTTGGAAGTTCTTGAAAGCCACCGGAGTAGGAGTTGTATTTGAAGTGAATGACATTCCACTTGCTAGTGTAGGACTTGATGCATTCTCTGGCCAACAGCTGCTGAGCCTCGTTGAAAGCATTCGGAGGAACTGACGAACAAACCGTCCGAAATCTTCTTGGAAGCTCAGATTGCTACGTAAAAACGATTCAATACAACGATATACATATATAGCATTAGCCCCACCATTATAAACAAGTCACACAGCAGTTTAAGTGAATAATGTTAACGTGTTTAATAAAATTGTCTAATAAAATTATTATAAGTGTATCGAATGAACAACTGTAGAACAATGTAGGCCAACCAGTTTATCATAATTCAGAGCTCTTGTAGCTTACATGCAAACCGGGGCGTATTTAGGGGGGTGTTTTACGGGTTCAAACCCCTCAAAATGATTTTTGGCCATGTATTTTTTTATTTTTTAGGTAAACCCCCCCCCAAAATGTTAATTAAAACCCTATCCCTAACTAACCGAAATTCTGCTAACCCTAACCCAAAAACCAGAGAAAAAGACCCGAAATCTGTGAAATTGTGATGAATGACTAAAAAAAAAGGTCATCAGCTTTTTCGGCGACTTGCAAAGCATAAATTTTGATATTTGGGGCGAATGACTAAAAAAAAGGTCATCAGCTTTTTTGTCGAAGATCAGAGCATAAATTTGTAAAAAAAAAAAACGAAATCAGTTTCTGGCTATGCCTCTGCATGCAACCAACTCCGAGGCAGCAGCAGCTGACGACCTATTAAGTACATTGAATGCCCGGCCGGTAAATTCTTGGGCGCCGGGCCAGTCTTAACCTTCAGGTACACCCAATTGAATGACGTCTCATTCAGGGTTCAGCCTGGTTGCGTGGGGCTGGGCAGGGCCTTTGCAGTTGTTAGCCCGGCCACGTGGAACGGTCTTCCACATGGCCTTCATTCGCTACTCTTGGTCAATCCCTTGCACTTCTATAAATCTCTTAAGACTTTCTATTTTAGTCGTGGCTGGGAGCGCTTCTGAGCAGTTTCTTGTGCTATATAAAAGTCCAGAATGAATTAATGAATTATTACATGTAACACAGAGCTGGGATCCCCTTCCTGCATGTACGCAAGCATACGAAAAACATGCATTTGTGATGACTCCCCTCCATGTGTACGTACTAAATGGATGACCCCAAAATGCTTTACAACAGATTTAACTGCTGTGATTATTATCATTTTTTACATGAGGTATCAATGATTATTCATTAGGCAAAAAAATTGTGTGTTTCCGGTTACAGATGTTTTAAAAACAGGGTAGTTAGGTAGGAAAATATTTTTATTTTTAAAAATATTTTTTACATGATTTTATTTCACCATTTTGCACTTAACTACACCATGCTCAAATACACTGTGGCTAGCCTGTAACTAAAAATACAGTGACTGGTTTTTTATATGAAGCTTGCCATTTTTCACAAATTTTTTTAATTGATTTTAGTATTGACTGTTCAGATTGTGATAGAAGTCCACTGTTGTGCATCACATTTATTACAAATGTTAGAAAAAAATGTTTTCCCCAAAAATAAATTTTTTCCAACATTTTCTTCAAAAAAATATTGCCACAAATTTATTTGAGTCGCCCTCAAAACGGTGAATCAGTGGTTACCGGAAACACATTTTTTGTTTGGCCTTCCTTTGGCGCAGGGCATAACTGATTTTTACTTTTCTTGCTGATTCTGGATAGCAAGGGTCGTTATTTGCCGATTCCGGATAGTAATACAGTAAATATTGCATACAGACCATAGCATTATGGTAAATCAGTATTCATGCATGTAAGTAAGTAAAATGATAACTATAGGCTTTACGTTGGCGAGGCTCTCATCTCCTTTTCTTCGCCCTTGAGCCGGCAATGGATGAATCCCAGGTCCTGGACACAGTGCCAGTGTGTCGCAGGACTTGCCGTTCACTTCCCAGCTTACGCCGGTACCAAATTATACTGCTTGATGACAGAGGCGCAAACAACTTGCCCAAGGTCGCTACACAGAGGTGTGGTAGTGAAGTGGTGAAGGTCGCCGCATTGCAACCGAAGGGTTGTGGGTTCAAATCCCACCCGTCGCGTAAGGACCTTTAGCAAGTCCTTCACTCACAATTGCTCAAGCGCTTCGGCATGTAAAACTCTAACACGCTTGCGGGTTGTATTCGGGACTCTGGACCGCCTCTGAGTAGTAGGGGTCTGTAAGAGGCGATATAGAAATACACAAATGCAATACAATATTTACAGTATAAAATGATTTGAAACAAAAGTAAATTTTAAATTTAACAGATATTTTGATTGAAAAAATCAGCAGGTTAGGTATTGCAGATTTTTCTGCATCATTGACATCCGGCAAAGTCGGTTTGCTATACCACCTATTTTTGGGAGTGGTGGTATAGTGTGATAGTCGCCGACTTGCGCCCAAAAGGTCACGGGTCCGATTCAGACCAAAGCCACCGCGTAGTGACCTTGAGAATGTCCTTCACTAACAATTGCTCAAAGCGCTTCAGCGTGTTAGCTCTGACACACATCCGGGCAGTAGTTGGGATCGTCTCTCAGTAGCAGAAGACTTGAAGAGGCAGTATAGAAATACCTCAATATATAAATATTAAAAAAATACTCAGAATTTATTGATATTTATTTATTGTTATTAATATTTCTACCCGAGGTATCAATGATCCTCGGGATTTCAAACAATTATTAAGAGTAGAGAAGTAGGAGAATGTTTGGAGGCCTCAAGCCTCGTTAAACATTTATTAAGGACCACAGTCAAATGATCCGATTGCATTCCGATTGCAACATGGCTTAGTTTGGTATTTCAGCTCAACCCCAGCAGTACATCTGTCCACCTTATATTTACAAGTGGCACACTTACATAATTTCAGATTATTGATTTTGTTACAGATTGTAGCAGCACCATCTGGATCAGAAGTTTTGAAGGATGAGAACGAATGTGCACAGGCGCAGACAATTCCATACAGACTCAATAGAACATCAATTCACTGATGGCAACTGGGATTAATCTCCAACTGACCTCCAGCGCACTTCTGTTGTTAAAGAGTTAATTATATACAGACTGCAGGTTGACCACTGAAGCCTTTAACTACAGTCATCCCTCATCAAGCTGCATTATTGATCTGACACAAAAACATGACTGTTAGATTGTTAGAAGGTCTGTCTCTCCCTCTATCTCTCTTTGTCTCTCTCTCTCTCTGTCTCCCTTACTCTCAACCACACATAAACTGACAGACTATCAGTAAAACAGACAATTTTAAGAACTGTCCTACAAGCCAGCGATACATCTTCAACAGCTTAAGTAGAGCCAATGACTTTCTCGAAAACACTAAAGAGCAAACTGTCATGTATGAAGGACCCTCAGCCAAAATATATTGGTTTCAAGCAACCATCATTGTTCCAGAATGGCTCTGAGCTCCAAACTATTGTGAAGGCTGGCATTACTGCATCTGTATTATACTTTGATATATTGAGATTATTATCCCTTCCAGGCCTCCTTGTTATACCAGCAGTGAAAACTGTACTTTAACAAATGTACAATTTCAAGATGTAAATTTGCCGATGCTATTGTATAACAATAAATGATTTATTGATAAGTCGGAATACGATAGTGAAAGGTAGAAGCAATAGAGTACAATCAGTAAATATGCGAGAATTTATCCGTTAAAACTATAGCTCAAAAATTAATTCTATATGCATAACTATAGATTACCCACCAAAAATACCATATCAAGTTACTTCTTTACTATCAATCCATAATTACGACAAAGACAATCAAGAGTCTGTACTCACCGATATATCGTCATGTGGAAACAGAAGCATTTCTCTTTGAGGATCATTGTGCAAAAGCGTCTTATTCTTGACAACAACATTTTCATAATCCAGTGGTTCAATTAACTTCTGTTTATTCTGAAAAAATTCGGAAATAACATTTTCATAACTACAAAGAGGTAAAATAAAGTTATGAATATTATAAGTGGCTGTCTAGTGTCTACGTAACTGTTGCATCTTTACAAACAAATAGTATGAAAACCAAATCTGCTATTTTGATTTAGCTCCAGTCGTAACTTTCTCCTCTCAACTATTACATTCATTTGCTTCAATCATCACTACATCCAGCTCAGAATCTTAACCCCTAGGACCCAAGAAGCCACAAAAGCGACTTTGTCTTCCTTTCAAATCTAGATATCAGCTTCACTCAGTCCAGTCGATTTATGCCCTATAATCTTGGCCCAGATTGTATAGAATGGTTGACTTTCTGGATTTACTTCTTAGTTGTGAACTTATTTAGGTGATTATTGACCACAAACTTGCTTTCAAAGGAAGATTAGTACTAGTTTCTATTAGCACAACCTGATTTAGCAGGCTCTTGGCTTTCAAATCTTTTGTTCAAGGAATGTGACAAACCTTAGTCAGTCACACAAATGTAGAGTACTATAAAGAAATTTTCTTAATGGAATTTGGTAAATCTGATATCCCTAAAGAAATCTGAGTATAACATTTTAGTGTCGCACAGGCTAAATTATACGCTAAATTATACGCTCTCAGGAGCCCAGGGGAATAGGAAATTCTGATGAGGCCGGCGCTAACAGAAATTTAAATAAATTACTGTCCTATGCGGGGATTGAACCCGGGTTGCAATAATGACTTCTCAGCTACTCTCTCCACTGAGCTATGGGCCCCAGGTACATGCTTCTTTTCAAGAGGTTAGCAACACTTAAATGATGAATTATTACTACACTAGGAAGCGTAATAGTGACATTTCCAGTTAACTCAATATTTCACATTCGACAGTGTGGTGTTCACTACTTCAGTAGTCAATGTTGCTGAATTAGGCGAACATTTAGAAACAGGGGCGGTTTCTTTCACCCACGAGTCGTATGCTGGTCCATAGATATAGACAGCGGAGTACACATTTGACAACATTCACGGAATATCACGTGTGAGCAGTGTAGCACCTGGTGAGCGACCCTTTTCACTGCCACCAAAATTATAGTATACAAAGGAATGCGGTGTGAAGTCATACTTCCCACTAATTATTTTATCATCATTTCTTCATACTTCATCATAATAACATTATAACATACTACTATTTAGATGCTGAATCTGTCTATATGTAGTCGATTTGACAGCACAAATAACAACGCACGATAAAATACAGCAGAAAGAAACTGCACACACCCCTTTTCTAAATGTTTGCCATGAATTATTTTATGGAATTCAGGGTTCTAGTCTAGTCAACCAACGCAGTGTTATTGTATGAGACAACCCTAAATACTGTGCTCCTACTGATCTTAACAGTTTTCTCGAACTGAAGAACAAGATCATTAACACTGTAAATACTTTGAATGATACAATTCTCAGGAAGCGGTCATGTGGTTATTCGTCCAAAACGCTTGGGCACCACGCAACTCTCGGGATAAATTGCCATCTTCACAATGATATACACAAACACGATAGATATCGAACTGCTTGGATGCTATCGCACCAGTCAACGGACACACGTATCTGGAAAAACTACCAGTGGGCTTAAATCTGGAAAAGTTCGTTTCTATAGTGTAAAAGTGTTAAGAAAGTGAGAGCGATAATAGGTAGTTCATACCAGGACGGAACTT
Source organism: Dendrobaena attemsi (assembly GCA_034693945.1). Classification (NCBI taxonomy): domain Eukaryota; kingdom Metazoa; phylum Annelida; class Clitellata; order Crassiclitellata; family Lumbricidae; genus Dendrobaena; species Dendrobaena attemsi. Next base: position 7,582 of record JAQFXW010003126.1, read on the forward strand.
TCGCGAAGATCCTTAACGACTGCCTCTCTGATGGCAGCCGCCGATCCAACGGCTCCTCGACCTCTGGCAAACTTTCTCCTTTCCACATCTCCCATCTCATCTCATTTTTAAACACTAAATTAAAAGCAAATTATCCGCTAATCATTTTAACAAGGATGTCAACACTCTACGCAACTGCAAGGAACGCTACTGCCATCTGGCGACTGCCTCTCCAACAAAACATATAATAATGTAACCAAAGATAGTAGAGTCGTAGACTGTAAGTTCCTTTTTCGTTTATTACTGTTGTAGTCCCGCCGGTCAGAAAGCTTGCGTCGCTTGTCTTCGTACCAGGATGGCAAGGAGGAATAATGGTAAGTTATGGAACGCTATAAAGGTGTCTAGACATAACGATTTTTATTTTATCATGCATTTCTTGGTAGGTTCTTGAATAGGCGCTATATGAATTCTTGAATTGAATGAACGAATTAAATAGAAGTGCATAGGAATAAATCCCAGGCAAGGCCGGGTAAAAGAGCCAGTTATCTCATACGGACAATATTATTCTCAATCTAAACGCTAATAAGCAGAAGACGTCAAAGATGATTGGCTAAATTGCTAAAGAACGCGACAGAATGTTGAAGTTTAGGTTTAGGTAACACAGGAGGCAGAGGATGGAAGGGCAAAAGAGACCTTTACATTGACCCGTCGGCTTCCGTGATCTGAAACCTAAAATAATTAGGCCTATGAGGACTCATCGGGGATTCTATTCTATTCTATCCTATTTATAGATTTATAAAGCACCTCTTTCAGTGCAACCTAATCAGAGGCGCTCCCAGCGCGTTAAACCCCGTGAGAAGAGATACGTTTTAAGACGGCGGGTAGAAACAGTAAGAGGAAGCAATGAAGCTGTTGAGTCATGAATTTGGAGATGTGAACGAAACGTAGAAGACGAGCAATCAAACGGGCAGCCGCGTTTAAGACTCATTGCAATGTAGATAAACGCAGTTTCGGATGACCTACAAGTAAAGAATTGCAGTAATAAATCATAGAACAAACGAAGGCATTAACCATGGTGGTGAAAGTCGAAGAAGAAGCAGATCATCTGACAGCACGAAGATGAAGCAGATGATAGAAGCTCGACCTAGAGGTCCTAGACAAACTAGAGACGTAATTTTTTGGGCTATAAATGTATTCATGTAGGCTATAATTAGGCTGATCGCTCATGGCACAGCCAAAAGCACAGAGTTAATTTATGTAGCTCCCGACAGGTTGGTTTTCGCAGCAGGTTCAATACCTAACTCCAGTGGCCTAAATTCTGGAATACTCCTGGTACGCCAATCCAAGAGTGGGAGGGGCGATTCTATTTTTCAACTGACCCGAGACAAACAACGCAACAGAAAAACGCCGTTGGCAGCTGACAGAAACTTAAAATAGATTACTGACCTGAGTGAGGCTTGACTCCGGACAGTGATAATGACTACTCAGCTTATTGACCAGCGCTCTCTCAATCGAGCTACGGACTCCAAAGAAAACGAAGGAAGAATGATAATCGCTATTAATTAACTAAGAGTTTATAGTCCCATATCGGGCGCTATGTTTACGCTACACGGTGGCCGATCGTGTAACGCGTCGGCTCACGAAGCAGGCGATGTATGGTTCGATCCCGTGTAACGACCTTGGGCAAGTTGTTTGCGCACACGTGCCTCTGTCACCAAGCAGTAGAATTTGGTACGGGCGTAAGCTGAGAAGTAAACGGCAAGTCCTGCGATACACCGGCCCCGTGTCCAGGACCTTGGGATTTGTCCATTGCTGGCTCAAGGGCCAAGGTAAAGGAGATGAGCGCCTGAAATTGATCATTATGTTGGACTTCCCCATAGGGGAAAATCTTTGTCATCTTGGTAAGTATGGACACACCTTTTCATCTGGTTGAGATAGACTCACCCTATAATAGTTATTGGTGGTGGTCAGATGATGACTATGACCATAATTATGTTGATGATAGCTGATGAGTTGATGACAGGTGATCAGTTGATCATGACAGTGATGAATAATTACTAGTGATAGTGAATTGCATTATAGCTAAGGTGCGAGACTTGGGGTCCTCATTTTGATTGATTGATTGATTGAGCAATGTGTTGCTGTATTGTAGCTGATGGGTTGGCGAACGGTGCCAACTGATAACAGATTTATTGGTGCCTTTCCAAGGGAGAATGAGCCCCTCATAAGACAGGTAACACCTCTCACCAACTTCTATCACTTCTTCTTCCACAGACATTTCAACCGCCCTTTATGCCAACGATGTACACTGGATTAAATCCTACCAATTCTTACTGTTTCCATACTGTTTGATCAATAGAAACTTTTGCTGTGTCATTGTCCCTTGACTTCACTGGTTTATCTTATTTAAATCATGTAAGCAGAATTTTTGCAGATTTAAAATTGCACCAGTTCATTCATTTATTTCACAGCAAGTTCTTGCTGTTTATATACTGTTGTCCTTTGACTTCACTGGTTTATCCTATTTAATTGGTGTATATAATACGTAAATATATATAATAATTAATTATATTTATGTATATATATAATGTTATAATCAGATGCTGTAACATTTAGGTTATGCCGTAGAAATGTAACTACTAGAAATAATGAATGACATTAATTTGATGAAAATATATATATAGGGTTCAGACTATGTTGATAGTTTGGACTATGTTTAAGTGTTTATAGTTCTATGACAACTGTTGTGTGTATGTTTAATATGTAGGTGTTTGTGAAGGCTGATATCAAATATCCAGTTGACTTCCGCAGGCAGGTGAACATGGGTTTTATTTGGGTCATTGATTGAACGGGCACTCCCATATTATTTTCTCCACTCTTGATTTGTCATTAGAAAATTAATGGGGAGCTGTTTTCTGAGAGTAGTGGGGAGGATGGATATGAAGATTATAGAATATTTCCTCCATAGCTATACAATCGGGTGGCAACTAAACGAACTTTGCAATCTCCGAAGGTATTTATCAGCTTAGTATCAGTTATGCATGTACAGGGTAGCTCAAAACAAAATGTCCCACCAGACAAACAGAAATTTCTCTGCAATCAGAGGAGTATTTTAATCAAAATTTCAGGTTTTATGGGGGAGATATTTTTTAACTTTCCTGATACATTTATAAGAAAAAGTATCATTGCTTCAAAAATTACAGCTTGTTAAAAGTTATGTTCCCCATTTAGAAATTTCAGCAACATTTACATGAAAAGCGACCTCGCTACAGATTTTCCTAATATTTCTGTCAAAAGTAGGAATTTTCAAATAAAATTTCATGGACTGCAAGGCAATTCATATCTATATATAGCTACCAAAATATTTTGCTCAGAACAAAAGTTATTCAACTTTTAGTGACATCACCTACTGCTGTTTTGATGGTTCAAATAATGTTTAACCGGTTTTTTGCTAATATTTCCGTCAAAAACGAATCTTTTAACAAACTTGTACAGGCTCAAATGTGATTTATACCTGCATATCAAACTCAACAAAAGTTACAACACCTTTAGTGAGTCGACCTGCGGTATTCTGATGATTCAAAAAGAGGAAATGCAACAAATGTTACAATGTTGCTGTAACTTTTGTTGTGTTCGAAATATTTTGATAAAATTTGGTTGTTATGTGTATATATGAAGTACCTATAAGTCTGTAAAATTTCATTAACAGATTTTGACTTTTAGCTGAAAATTAGCAAAAAACGTTTAAATGTTATATGAAACATCAAAAAACAGCAGGTGACGTCACTAAAAGTTGAATAACATTTGTTCTGTTTAAAATATTTTGGTCAAATATGACAGTAGTATGTAATTATGAATTGCCTTTCAGTTGGTAAAATTTTATTTTTAAAATTTCCACTTTTGTCAAAGATATCAGCCAAAACTTAGGTGGGTTATTTTTTTAGCCACCCTTTAAGGCCTATCATCTGCTTTTTCAGTTCATCATTTACCATAAGATATGTATAAATTTAGTCATTAGGTTCGCATTTGGCAGATTTTACGGGTTTGCTTATGAACAAGTAACTAATTCATGCTGGAAAGTAGTGAAGTGTTGTCTGATGTAGGTTTATCTGCTAAGAAAGCAGGCGTCGAATCAGATCCCCAAGTATGGCATGAGATTCTATATCTGCAGTTTATCACCAGACATTGTCGTCTACAAGGTATACGCTTTAACTTTTCAACCGTGGGTCTGCTATCCATTCACTTTTCAACAGTGGTAATATCATGTAATGTATTAATGTTCTACATATCCTAGGAAGTTTGATGTCGGTATGATGGTTGATGTCAATGATGTTTAACCATTATAGCTGTATGATTTTTGTAAGGAGTTGATTTTACTTTGCTGGGGAACCTGAGGTGGTTAAGATTGAGAAGTGAACATAATAATTATAAAAATACAGTAACAGTATAAAGTGTAACTCTGAGTTGGTTAACAGGATGCCTTTAAAAATTGTACCTAGTTAGTAGTTGTAAGATGAAATGTTAACGAATTTGTAAGATAATAATATTTATTACTACGGTGTATATACTTTAGCAGTGAGGATTTCATTTATTTATTCATTTATTTATTTATTCACACATTTCTATACCGCCCCTTCAAGTCTCCTACTACTCAGAGGCGGTTCCGACTACAGCC
>JAQFXW010003127.1:0-12234 GCA_034693945.1 Dendrobaena attemsi
AATTAGGGTTAGGGTTATGTCTAAGGGGGGGCCCGGGCCCCCCTGGATCCGCCACTGTGCATAGTAGGCCTATGTACGTGTCGTTCGATGTAATCTCTAATGGAAAGGTGTCGTACATTTCGCATCCTTTGAGGGATGTTGTTAAGTAATCACTGTTCCGAGTATAGCCTATCTCTATTATTCGAAGCGGCTGCAGGAACTGACGATGCTATCCGCTATCATATTATTGTATCGTGTGCATGATAGATGACGAGCTGCATGCAGGCACGCTTCCCCGTCACACAATGTCTCACATCAATCGCATGTCTATTCCTTTGGTTTCCAGAAACAGTTAGGCCTATTGTTGAGCTCACGACAGGTGGGAGAGATACAGACAGACAGACAGACAGACAGAGACAACCAGGCTGTAATTTAGTTCACCCTCTTCCAAGTGGATCACGAAAGTCTTAAAATACATGTGCAGCATAGCCTTGGGCTATACAGTGCCGTAGCAAGCCATATTGCCGGTCGGGGGCGAGTCCCAAATTTTCCGCCTTTTATACCCGAAATTTCTGACGACCTGAAATTTCCTAATTTTCCCTTTTTCTAGTCATTCGCCAGAAATCTCAATTTTTTCCATCCTTCCTTCCGTTTACGACCGATCCTCCGTTCGCCTCCCCTAACGAAATCTCCCGCCTTTTCCTTTACTCCCTGTTTAAAAAAAACTCCTGTTTTCGCTACTTCTGTCTCTTCCACCTCATTTTGCCTGACCTGCCAAAGTGCCGCCCGGGGCGACTGGCCCCTGCTCCGCATTGCTACGCCTCTGGCTTTATCGCAAACTGTGTGCCTCGGCACATTGGTTTGCCGCAAGAGATTTCAGGTGTGCCGCGAGAGAATTTTAAAATTCGCCTTTCTCTTTTATTGACTTTGTAAGAAATCAGCTTATAAATACAATTTTCCACTTTTTAAGTCTTCGCTTAAGGACTAGTGTTATTCACAGTTATCCAATGCCATGTGATCAAAAGTAAAACTCTATAGGCTAAACTTTCTTTATGTATTCACCTCCTCTCGACGTAATTAATTATTAGGCCTACGGAGAGTCTCGTTGATCTTAGCACGATTAGTATGGTTCAGAACTTCAGTTAAACCTGATCGATATTATCCTCTTACTGTTTTAGCCTTTCTCCATCATAGTGCGGTCACTATAGTCACATAAGTGCTCCAAGACTCCATCCAACCTATAGGCCTAGTTGCTTAACTCCACACATCGTCTCCGGAACGATCTGCCTCATAATTTTGCAAATGTTTCCGCTTTCTGTCATCGATATAAAACATTCATCCTCATCTGTTTCAGTCGCCTTCATCGATCACCCCACGTGCTTTCAATTCGAAACTGGTCTCTGCATGACACTCTCATCTTATCAAGAACTGGGTCATATTCCGATTCTTCTGATCGTCCGCTCTCCAAATACAATCCTAAAACGAGACTCATCTTATCAGCTGCTCTAGAGATGTCTAATCAAATCCTCCAAAAATCGGACTCGGACTATACCACGGACTTGCCTTTGGATAACCTCGAGACGATTCGACCCAGCGCTCGTGAATTAGCTGGTGCCCAGGGATTTGCTTTTGAGTGGTGCCCTATAAGTTTGGAAATTAAGATTACGGTTTTGCTGGTCAAGAGTTGTAAGCATTTTTGATCTCAATTCTATGAAAATATTTATCCAGATCTAAGCACAACCGTAATCAAACTGTTTGCAGCCCTTTGTATCTCTTCGAGGTTGCAGTTTCTGCTGTATCCGTATTGCAGTGAGTAGGCTAGCCGGTATTAATAGGCCTAAATATGATGTCGGAAACGAATTAGTCAATTAAAAATCTGCCTTATTTTCTTACAACTTTACCTAAATAAAATGATCGATAAACTTTAAATTGGCCCTATGGCAAACTGAAATTATTGCTGTTGATTTGCAATTTTATTAAATTTTAATTGGTGTGCCGCGATAAAAATTTGTTCCTCTGAGTGTGCCGCGAGTCAATAAAGTTTGCGAGACACTGATATAGCGCCTCTTCAGAACGACTACTCAGAAGGCGCGACTGAGAAGAGCAGTCTTGAGTGGGGAGTGAAATGCCGTGAGTGGGAATTTATGATGGATGCAGGCAGAGGACGAGGTAGAGGCGTTCCATGTCGGAGGAGCCGAGGTTCAACAAGGGCGTTTACACAGTCAAACACTGTGAAAGACTGTAACTGCCTCTGAACCCGCATTTGGCATAAATCGCACAGCTCTTATTGTATATTAGGGACTTATATAGCGCCTCTCGTCGCAGGCCTATGAACTCCAAAGAGGCGCTGCCAAATTCAAATTGATGCTTAATCAGAGCTAGCACGCTGAAGAACTTAATTTTTACAAAATCACATGGCGAAAGAAGGCTGAACCTACCTTTTAAAGTTTTCGGGACTCGATCATGGATCTTAAATTCTTTGTGCGAGTGATTACTTACCGAATTTGAGCAGCCCTCGTTGAGGTCTATATCTGAAACTGTCCTAATGTTTCAAAACTCTCTGGTTGCAGATACATTGGCAAGTCTATTCCACGTGAAGGCAGTTATTGTACGGAAGGATAGTCTAACGGGAAGTTCCCTGAATCAGTAATCCGTCGATTGGCGGTTCGCGACTGCTTAACCAACTCCGTAGAAAAGCTATTCGTATTACGACTTAGATTAACTGAATTTGAGTTCACTAAGCAAGTAGGCTACACTAAACAGAGTTAATACAGAATAAATTAACGAACGTGTATATTATTTGCATTCAAGACGCACAAATCTGTGTGATAAGACAATACTTGAAAGTTTTAGCTTTACCCAGGACTTGTCAAGACTTCTCGGGACTTCGATTCCCGTCTAGAGATCTACATGCTTTCGTTCCGTTGTGCAGCGTTGTTCAAAACGGTCTCCGCAATTCCAAAGACCGACCGACGGTATATATAATGCCTACACCAAAGCATCTGCAATAGAAACGACGCCAATTTTTAACTGAAAACTTTTACTCCGTTTATTATCGACGGTCTAAGTGCCCTATGCACCACCATGAGTGTCGCTGTGCTCCTCCAACCCCTTTGCCCCCTTCTACCACCCCCTCCACTGGAATGTCCGCACCAGACGAAGCTACTGCTCACGATAACTCAATTCAGCGACTGATGCGTCCTGTTAATCTGACGCCTGTAGCGGTGACCTCGGACGTGTTTTATTGACCTCTGGCGGTGCACCTATAGCCACGCCCGCCAGTGGCTCATACTTCTAGGATTTCCGGTGATTAGGTCTCAGCCTGGAAGATGCCGGGAAGCTCTGAACCGTGAAAGGAACAACTGAGTCAGTGAATGCATGGTGATATTAAGTAGCCTACCTGTCTGCGTTCAAATTAAGATAATTATTAAAATTCTTCAATTAAAACAATATAACTTGCAATCGAAGGAAGTAGAATATGACATTAGAGACAGCGTATGTGGAATAGTTACATAAGTGGATTGCAGAAGATGGACATTCTAAGTAGTGAAAAACATGAGTGCAGCAGCATTTGTGCTTATAATATAAGAAGGCTTTGAAATCAATAATTATCTGAATCCCTCAGAAAAGTTTAATAGTTACTCGGTATTTTCGAAGCAGTGCTCGAAATGAATCTGTTCTCGGGCCTAATCTGGTTTTATCTTATTATGGTGTGCCGGTAATGTAATGTGAATCAGTAAATGCAGCCCAACCCAATGTATACCTAATAATTCAAGCTAATACAATCTAAAATAATGTAATTTAATACGATATAAGCTAATAATTATAAAGTGTAGTGTAATGTAATGTAATTTGATCAAATAAAGCCCAATCGAATCTTATAAATAATAATAATAATAAATAATAATAATAATAAATAAATGTTATATAGGGTGTAATGGAATTTATTATAATGTTGCGCAATGTAATTTATTGTTATGCTATCTCGTCTAATTATAATACACTCTAATGTAAACTGCAATGATATAAAAGGTAGGTCTAAAGTATTCTCCAATAATACAATGAAATCTATTCTAATCTATTGTAATCCACCCTTGTCGTTCATTTAAGACTGATCTCTCTCTCTGTCTCTCTCTGTCTCTCTCTGTCTGTCTGTCTGTCTGTCTCTCTCTCTTCTGTTAGTCTCTCTGTCACTGGGAGCGCCTGTGTTTTTCGTGCACTACGAACATCGGCGGAGTTTGGATTCCGCTCATGGGAGCGAGGGGGCGCGACGACCCTTTTAGTCATCACCTTCTTGTTTAGTTTAAATATAGTAACGGATGAGGGTTGAACCTCCCTTGGGGCTAGTTATGTATGGGACAAAGAAGTGCAAATTTCTCCATGGGGGCATAGCCCCTAGCACCGATAATGTCCACCCATGACTGCGAGGCGAGCTATATAAAATTTATTAATGTATTACAATACAAAGTTAAATTAAAGTAATCTAATCTGAGCTATGGAATATAAATTTGATCGAATCGGATGACTTCTGTTGAACCATTCATCATGATTCAAAAGCCAGATATCAACCCCTTGGAACTTGCCCATTGGTAGGATAAGTTGCCACTACACTACCACTACACTACACGACCATGACCATTACCATGACCATAACCATATCCACTGTTACAACACATTTTGATTACAACCAAAGTAAAGTTTGACAGTGACAGCTATAACTAATAGACTTTGACATTGAAAGCAAATGGAGTAACCTTAATGGCTAGCAAGGTTTTTTTAAAGTGAATTGCAAACATGTAATATAGGTCAATTAATTTTAATTAAACTTTTATCGTTCCATAGCATGTAATAATTACTTTAATTAAACGAGGAAAACCGGATTTGTAGACGGTGAGTTAATAGTGCAAGGGGCTGAATCGCAGAGGGCATCAACGGAGCGCACTTTGTGACTTTTAAAGTGGAAGTAAAAAAGTTCTGAAGCAGAGGGAAACTTTCAAAGTGGCACGAAGTGCAATTTTTAACTGTAGGTCTATATGGGCAACGCAGTGCTTCTTTTAAACGACAGCTAAACTATCACTGCATGAAATAACAGTCAGTCAATGATCTCTCTTTCACTCTCTGTCTGCCTGTCTGCCTTTCTGTCTGCCTATCTCTCTCTCTCTGTCTCTCTCTGGCGCTTCCAAAATATTATCTGTCCCAGATTCATATCGACTGGTGATGGCGCAGGATCGCTCTTTTACGCCGATTAGATTTTGTATTTGCGAAGAAAGCAAACAGCACGGGGACAGAATCAGACCACACCAGACCCCCCCCCACCCTACCCCACAGAAAAACCCCTCGTTGTTGTGCTTCGTAATAAACTCGTCGCTGCCGCGCTTTTCAACGAATTATTATGCATGAATAATAGATGAGCAGCGATTCTATCACTGCAACCGATGCTGCCCCATTTCTTGTAGGGACCGCAATCGATCGGGGATCCAGTGAAAGGGACAGATTGGATGCCTTCGATGCCTCCTCCTCCAGAAACAGACGCAGGGTCCGGGCGATGGGTGGGTGTGGGGGGGGGGGCCGCCCAGCGCTGCAGAGGTGGGGAGGGGTTGCAGGGGGGAGGAGCGCTGTGTAAATCTGAGCGTCACCGGACTGTGTACGAATCATATAAGGGTTGACCCGTAACCGATGACAGACGCCCCCCGGAGAATCGATGAATTACAGGGACAACAGTCTCTTCGTACCACTGACTGTCTGTCTGTCTGTCTGTCCGGCTCCCTGACACCGTCTCTGAGTGTTAGCTTGCACTGTACATACGCTTTGCCAACACGTGACATCACAGTGGTGCAAATTACTCCAACACGAGGCCATTGCTGCTGTCATAATTATTTAATTCTATAAATATTGTTACTATGGCTACAGCCTACTTTATACATTGTATAATGTATACTATACTGCTAGGCGAACTTCCACTGTTACCGCCAGATGTAGCCTACTGCAGCTGTCATGACTAGGACTATCGTTGTCATCAGTGTTGGCCCACCAACGATTTCTCGCATTATAGAATAGAAATCATCAACGTTGTTTTGGTCAGCATAATAGGCCTTTTAAGTTATATACTGACCAAATTGTGATGCTGGTATTATTTTTTATAGTCCTATTGTATTTTGTAGTTATAGTTATAATATAATAATATAATAATTATTATATTAATAATTGCTCGCGAGGTATCAATAATTATATTATTATTACGAGGCTTACTATTAGGCCTATTACTAAAATTGTAATTTCAATAGTAGTCGTAACTTTGCGATGCACCAATTCCATAAAGATCCTCAGAGCAGATAGGCTGACAGGACAAAAGCACAGAAAGTAGGGTCGAAAATGGTCTTCAGACTTTGGCGGAGCAGGACAACGAAAAACCATTTTGATGCAATAATATCATTTCCGAAATCATATTAGTTTCCTGATGGTCAAGAGATATTAAGAGAGACATTAAGTCAGAAAAATAGAGACAGAGAGAGAGCAACAGAGACAAACAGAGGCAGAGAATACGAGAGACAAACAAACTCCGATACAGAGACAGACATATGAAGAGACAGACAAAGACAGAGAGAGATAGAAATAATGTGTGTGTGTGAGAGAGAGAGAGACAGACACACAGACAGAGACAGAAACAGAGACAGAGACAGGAGACAGACAGACTGATGAATCAGTAGTGCAATAATGGGAAACTGTGAATTTCTGTAGTGCAAATGAATGTTTTGATATGGCTCCACTTCAGAAGAATCTGTTGGTTATAGTGACGCCCTCTACTTTTTTAAACCAGTGCGGTGACATCAAAGAGATTGACTTCTAAGCGCCGATAGATCAAAGGCGCTAAGGCAGAATAGACACAAGCGCATTCGGGCATTGCATTAGACTAGAAGGCAAGAAATTCCAGTTAATAATAATAATTATAAAGAGTAAAATTAATCGTTGTCTCCAAAATACTAAAGCGCTACCAAACATCCAAAAGCAGAGACTGCTGCTGAGCGCCAGTTTATTCACTATAGCGCGTAATAATCAGATGATAAAAAATAAACTGAAGTAGGACCTAAATGTATGTATACTTTAATACATATGACAGAACATTCAAAGAATGATGAATTGGTGATAGTTAAAAGAACTGAAATCATGAAAAGGATTTCAAATAATTTTTTTTACCGTCCACTCGGGGATAGGCTACTAGTTCGTTCTCAAACATCTAATTGGTAAAAAAAATGTGGCGAATTGATTGAGGTCATGCACGGGGTCAAGGTTGAAAGACCAGTAATCGATCACTGATTGGTTGGTTGACGGACGTGGACAGGCAGAGCTATGATGGATCGTGATTGATTTGGAGCAGTAAGATCATAAAAGGGAGTTGAAGAGTAATGTTTTCGGGTTTAAAGGTTGGCTGAGAAATCGTAGAAGAAGTAACGAGTGACGATGGAAGAAGATGAAAGTCGTGGAAGACTTGCGCCATCTTGTACGGTGTAAACCTTGCGGCCAGAAACGAGTTAGTGCACGTGATCAAACACGATTTGAGTCGATTGAAGACGTCTGGGTGTCTAACATTGACTACTGAGGGCGACTGAAGTCAGCTAGACACAGTCGCACAAAGAGATCGGACCTTAAATACGAGATATCACCAAGTGCAACATCGAAGCGTAAACACAACATTGAACGATTATAATTATTTGTCTGGTCTGAGAGTTGAATTTGCATCAGACTCTTAGTAGTCTGTAGTGTGTATAGTCGAGCATTCATGGCATGCAGACCTATCATAATATATCTCTTTACAACATATTTGCCAACTACTTCATCGTCTGACCTGGGACACACGTGACGAGAAGGTCAAACGATCGCAGCTTAGCTGAATGCTGTTGGCAAATGCTCTGCGTTGATTGGTGTGAACTATAAAGCACAGCTTAAGCGATGCTGCGACCTTAAGCCATGCAGCATGCAGAAACCTAAAGCGATGCAGCCAGCAGCAACGCTAGGTTCTGCCGTGCAAAGTAAGTTAATCCTTGGGAACATGCGACTCAGCAGTCGAAGTAAAAACGTGTTTCTCCGTTATAATAGAAAAGTCATATAATGGGCGTTTCAGATTGATTTCGAGAAGTTACGATTATAAAAAGACAGGTAGGGCCTAAGAGAACAGAATGTAACGCTCGTAAGTCCTTTGTAAGACGAGGTAGTGCAGCAGGCAAAGTTAAGACAAAGTATACTGAGGGATAAGATACGATAACATCCTTGTATGGTCTCGCATCCGAGTGGTCTATTTAAAGTAGCGATACACAAATGTTTGAAATGAACGAAAAGGGTCACAGTTCATGAGAGACTTGGCAAAGTGAGGGGAATGCAGAATAAGTCTATAGTTATGATGATACAAGGTAACATAGGGTAAAAAGTTAAATAATATCACATCACATTTGGTAAGACGATAATGAAGAGTTAGCTTTTAAAGTGTGGTGAAAATGTGTAGGACTACTTTCAAAATACACTTACTTTCATATTAAATACCCTTTTGGTTTCGTCTATCCATTGTCGAGACTCACGAGGTTATAGAGATCAGGGGCGCAACCATAAAGTTTAGACTGAGGAGGCGAAGCCCTGAGTGAATGTTCAGTGCTGCCTATAATGACAAGGTAGGCCTAGTTCTGTCATAGCATATCCTGAAGAATGTATGAACTGTTAAATTATTCCTAGATATTAGAAATAAGGTGAACTTATAAACGCGTCAGAGGGGACAATTTTTGGGATCAATTTTAGTTCAAAAAGTTAAAATGTGTTCTGGGGAACGTCAGAGTCTCTCCTCTGTTTGGTCTGAGGCAGAGCTTCATAATAAGCCCACGCATTTCTTTTTATAGCCTATAAAACATTTCTTTTAGTAAAATAAAATTATGTCAAATTTTGCATCCTCCTTCCCCACCAATAAAAACTTCTCGGATTGTGAAAAATTTGTGGGTCACCTTTTGGCCCCCATAGAGATAGAGATCGAAAGACAAGCACCGAGATCATGCACAGTGGTTATTAAAATAACATTACGCTCGACAATCAAGCTTTTTACAATAGGGTCCCATAAACGCTGTTGCAATAAAGAAACAGTCCCCACACACAGGATGCACCGTCTAAATTTAGTATCGCACGCAACTTATTAATCATTCTGAATAATAACAATTATTACGAGACCTTGCTATAGCACAATGCAACAAAGTTCAGGGCGTATGATTAACACATCAGTGTTCCCTTTCTCTGCGTTCATATGAAGTTATACTATAATATTTATTATGCACAAAAACGAGCAACTTACCCGGTTTCGCCAAATGTGTCAGAGTTACTTCTTGTTCTGAGTGCGACCGGTGTAATTCCGCTGGTAGACCTATTGTTAATTCCCACCGGGTCCTATACTGTAACAGACAATGGAGATTTTCTGCAGCAGCGCAACGCCTTTAGAACCTGTTCAGTGATCGTCTGTATAGTTCAGAAACGCATTTATCGCACATGCACTCAGTACATCTATGAGGATGGTATCTTTAATCGCAATTAATTCGTCTGACAGCGAATTCCATCAATCCACGACGGATTCCTCTTTGCGTGGAATGGTGGACTATTCGGTAAACATCTTTTCTGTCATACTCTGCTTTTAGATTTAAGTCTGCTGGGCAGACTCTGTGTAATGACATTAGCCATGGACGAGTTCTTCTTTGTCAAAAATAGTATATCTGTTCCCCTTCCGTTCGATGTAGTAGATAAATTGTTGAAGGCACAAAAGCAAATATTTAATTACCTATAGTATGCGCTGGACCGTTGGCTTCTTTTGTCTAGGACATGCAAACCCTAATCTTATAAGCTATTGGCAACTGAAGAGCCAAAAAGTCGTCAGTTGGGACTAAGCGTTCCACTTTGCTTTTATGTCTCCTTTGAGATTGCTGTTACTCATATACTGACTTCACTTTGCTATATAGACCATGCTAATCACGATCGAATGATCTAAATACTTTGAGGACCACTTCGCGTCTGTTTGCGCCCTTGTCACTACAAGAATCGCTTAGCTAGAACGATAGACATTAGACAACCTATTGCACGCAGTTGAGTTGAGACAACAGATTGCACTAGGATATAGGAATGTTATCATTTTCTGAAGTGTAGCTGTTATCATAAAGTCATGTGGATTTGTACATATTTTGATAGAATTGTTGTTAATATCAACATATTAAAATGATCTGAAGTTCTATTCAAGCCTATAAGATATGTTTCTATTAATGAGGTTTTGTAATTTGAATTTCAATAGGGAGGCCTAATGTATTTTAGGGTATTTAGACTGTCGATATATTCGATATGCCTAAATCCACCAAATCAAATTAATGTCTGCCTCACTAACATAGTTGCAAGCTACGCTTCATGTAATGAATATTGTCACGTTCTGCCTTGCCGCGTTAATTCTCACTAAAGTAGGCCTATAATATCCTACATATAAATCATTATTTAGCCGAATAGATTTGTTTAGCGCCCGAATTGCTGTCTCCAATCGAGGAACTGCAAACGTGGAAAGCACGTGATCGACCGCTCCTACCAGGCTTACCAGCAATTCAACGTCGATTATTGACTCCCTATATGACAGATGTAACTTTTTCCTTCCGCATCGCAAATTAATCCGCGCTGCAAAGCAACCAATCTTGTGTTTCCTAATGGTGGACGGAGCTGAGGTTCACGGCGAAGGTCAGGGCACGGAAGTTCACGGTCTTCTTCTCTGACACCTCGTGTGCCTGTTTGAGTTTCTTAGATGCCACGTACGTAGGCGTATACGTCGGATTCTATCGTTGCAGTGATTTGCTTTTTACACGCTCGAAAGTGTGTCATAAAATAGCAAACCAGGTAAGCCGGAAGACCTCCGAATATCGTTTCTTTTGTGAACTACCTCGCGTGCGAAAAATAGAGAAATCTTTTTTTGGGGGCGCAAAGACCTTAGTTAACCTGATTCATCTTGGATGAACAGCATCAATAAATTATTCAGACATTATAGGCCCTATAAATCAAACACATTTGCTAACATATCTAAAAGGAGGAGTGTGCAATTGAAGCTTTCCTATTTGAATTTGTTTATTAAGTAATTTTGAATAATGATCGCTATTTCGTGTTTTTAATTAGTTTAGTTAAACTAGGCCTATTTCTTTGATTAGTAGGCCCTAATGAATTTAATTTCTCTGGTGATTATACTTCTAAAAGGGTTTACTAGCTTATCTGTAGTACACCCTATTCACTCTTGATAGTCCAATGTGGATGGTTTAATACTCTCATTCTAAATTTCCGATTTATCAGCGTCAAAAATTGGCAACTCGCAAGCTGTTAACTTTTTGAAAATACTTTTTGGATAGGTCTGGATATTTCTCCAGAACCTGAATCTCACAGGAGACCAACACAGCATTGAACGGACTAAGACCAAAACCAGAACCAACGGGGACCGGCTGAAACCAAAATAAGGCTGTTAGAATCGTGTATTTAACTTTTATGTAGTCTCACCAATCCACGACTCTTAATAATTATCTTTGGTTTCAGCGCCAGATTCATAATAGTATATAGCTTCGTAGTGAATAGAGAGAGAATAATACCCTTGGAAGAGCGTCTTTTTTGTACTACAGAGTTTGTGAAAGTAGTCGCTGGTAAACTGCCTTACATTCGCCTCTGTATACAAATAACACATACGCAGTTTGCTTCTGCTGCTGTTGCTTCTTCTACTGCTGCTGCTGAAACTAGGACATAACAGGACGCAGGTTCAATCACAGTTTGTATAAGGCCAACATCAGGTAGTTTGAAGCTTTAGGATCAAACTACAAACATCTATAACTTAGCACACACAAATCAATCTGACAAACAACATAAGTGACTACACTTTATGTGAAGTCACTATTGTGCCGCTATATAAATTTAAATTTACAATTACAATTACAATTGCTCCAACTGCCTCTTTGAGGGCTTACAGGAGGGTCTTGAGATGCTGTATAGACTTACAGCATGCTATTTTACCTTGGCTTATTCACGTAGACTCAAAGAAATTATAGCGTTTGTTTGTGTTGAAAAGACTTCCTAGTCATTGACTGTAGCTAAAACATCGCAGTTTTACATTTATAATTTCAACATAAATTTTGTATTTCGTTATTCTTATTTACTAGGCATATCCCGTCAAAAATGACGGTAATCCAGGCTTAACCCGTAAAGAATTACGGGCTATTCTAATCAACG
>JAQFXW010003128.1:0-12234 GCA_034693945.1 Dendrobaena attemsi
CTTGCTGTCATACATCCATCCATTCATCCATCCATCCAATCATTCATTCATTCATTAATTCAATCATTCATCCATTCATCCATCCATCCATCCGTCCAGCCATCCATCCATCCATTTATCGATCGATCCATCTATCCATCAATCCATCGATCCATCCATTGATCCATCCATCATCCATTCATCCATCTATTCATTCATTCATTCATCCATTCATTCATCCATTCATTCATCAATCCACAAATCCATTCACTCTACCAACCCATCGATGAATCTAGCAGCCCGTCCATCCGGCCATCCATCCATTCACCCCGCGTGCACAAAATCATCCATTTTGCCAACCGACCCATCCATTGACTCACCCATTCATTCGCCCTTACACCACTCACCCATGACCTATCCATCGATTCGCAGATGTTATGTATTGCGCCCTTTGTCCATCACCCTACTCAGTCTGTAATGCTCTCTTCTAAAACCCCGGATCGATGACCAGGCGTTACATCACTCTAATAGGATCTGTCAAGTACAACCTTTGCCCAATATAACCAATACGTGTCAGTTCAGGCAACCATTGCATGATGCATTGAGTAAAAGGCGGAAGGGGCATTCTGGGCCTGGCTGCCGTCACTCTCAAGGCACCGTTAAGCACATTTTGCAGCACAATAAATTATAGGAGAACAAAGAGCACAAAACGATGTTCTCTGTCCACCCCCTCCATAATGAACCCATACTAAAATCTGTGCAGCCCATCAATTAGTCTACAGGCCTTTATATACAAAGACGATTCAATAATCGCATCGACTTAGGATGCTCCTTCTACATCAGACAGAAATGAAAGAATTATATGGCACTATCCCTAGTGTATTGTATTTAACATCCATCTTCTATTAGACGGAGTTGTTGTTATCGTCTGTTCGTCACAGTTGTAGCCTATAGGGCCTACGCAACAGAGGCCAAACGAGGTCAAAGTTGTCCAGTTTAATTAGCGAACCTTCTTCTAAGCCACGATTGGACGGACCTCAACGATTTCAACGTCCGCCGCAGATGAAGTCAATGTACTGAGGTCCTCAGTTCTCTAACATGGCGAGCAGCCGATAATGTTTTCCCTACTACCAAAGGTTTCGTTGTTTTCCTACAAATCGTGACTTTTCCTGCTGAATAGAAATAATGTAAAATTATAACCTTATTAGAAATGGAAAAGTTGATTTGCAACTGGAAAATGTGTCAAATGGTCGATCGTTCGCCTTTTCATACTAAGGGTGTGGATTCGAAACTCGCCTGACAAACATTTAATTAGACATACGCACATACTGGTAACCAATTAGTGATAACTGGTAATCAACTAGTGATTACTGGTAACCAATTAGTGATTACTGGTAATCAACTATTGATTACTAGTAACCAATAGGCCTAGTGATTACTGGTAACCAATTAGTGATTACTGGTAACCAATTAGTGATTACTGGTAACCAATTAGTGATTACTGGTAACCAACTAGTGATTACTGGTAACCAATTAGTGATTACTGGTAACCAATTAGTGATTACTGGTAACCGTGTATGTAGACTTATTTTAGTGTAATAGGCCTAACCTTTTCCGAAACAATCGGGTTAGAAGGGAAAATTAATTGCAGGGTCTGAATTATTTCGCCATCCTTTCTCTCTCCACCGCATCAGCTGCAGAGCTCCTCTGCATTTAGGATAACCTCCTCGGTGTATTATTAACGCTGCGCCCAAATGCGCGTCCGGTTATAAATTCGTCCGTCATAAACGAGAGCGAGAGGCAAACGAGAGAGAATTAGCGTTTGATGAGAGCGAGAGAGAAACGATAGAGGCGTTTATCAGAAACCAAACTCATCCGCTGAACGATGACGGAATCTATTCATTAGAACCAGAACAGTTGTCGTTTGACTCAAAGGACGGAATTAAAGTTTAGGATAGCGCTACATAAGTCTGGCTGTATGATTAAATTAAGTCTAGAATTGAGCGGATTTCTCGTTATTTGTCTAATTTCCGTCTAGAACTGTGTAGAAACCTCTCTGTATGATAAAGTGAATTTCAGTCTGATCTATTTGATAGACCAGATCGGGTTGTGACCGTGTGTGTATTGTATGACCTGTTCAGCTAAGGACGATTAGAAATACTGCGACACTATGAATGCTCTGTGTAAACCTGCGGAGACGGTAAGTTCCGCTAAGGTTGCAGCCGCGAGAGTTTTACTAGGCAGTCTTTCGAGACCCAGTGGGGTTAAGCCTAATGAGTCCGTCGCTGAAATTCCCGGATCCAGCTTTAAGATGAATTCCAGCGAGACCCTGTTGGCCACCCTGAGAGACTACGTCACAGGTGGTAGTGGCACCAGTTCGTCACCCACCTATGAAGCAGCATCTTCCAAGGAGCTGTATGCCACCGCCTCTGGATCAGCGGCACTTACAGGCGGGACTACTTCATGGTACGGAAGCAAAGAGATCGCCTGGAATGCAACACTGTCGGCCTACATGACGTGGAGTACCGGGGGTGGAGCCTACCCTGAAGACGGGTACTCCTCAACGGGGGCATTGACGACCCTAAGTGGGGCGGCAGGCGGCGACCATCTGATGCCGACGGGTCGCGTTCGATCGACGACCCCGGGAGGGGAGGAATCTGAGCTACAGAAGCTGTTGGATCAATTGTCGGAGGTGACGATGGACAACATCTCACAGACGGCCTCCGAATGGTACAACGACTTCGAGCACGTCTCCGAGAGCTACATCCTGACGAGCATGGCCGCCTTCGGGATTCTGATGAACTGTCTGGCGATCGTCATCATCTCGTGGGATCGGAGGATGTGGCCGATGTCCCGAATCCTCCATAACCTCTTCCTCGTCTCCGAACAGCTCTTCCTCGGTCTCATCATCGCCTACCTTCAGCTGAGGGCTCACTACCTCCGTCACGGAATCCCACGCGACCACTGGAGTAGACTCGACCTTCTCAACTACGTGACGACCTTCGTCGGAGCGGCGCAGACCTTTTCCGCCTGGATGCTGTACATCCTCGCAACGGACGCCTACCGATCAGTTCGCCAACTGACCGTCACGGAGAAGATCTTCCAGATCCGTCGTGCGCCTGGTTACGTAGTCTTCCTCTTTCTTATCGTCGGTGGATTCTACTCCGCCTACCTGCCGCCGGTCAGAGTCGAGTTTTTCAAGGTCGCCAACGAAACCGGGTACAACCTGTGCAACATCCCAATCGAGAATCACTGGGACTTCAAGTACGACGAGGTGCCAGACTCCGATCTCTACTACATCCTCTACTACAGCCTCGGCTACACGCTGCTCGCCTACGTTCTCCCGTTCTTCATGATCTGCTGTCGCGACAAGGACATCATCGACATCCTGCACGAGGCCCAGGAGCAGAAGGCCCTTCTGCCCAGCAGGGCCTACGTTCTCTGCCCGGCCCTCGGAGTCTCCGTCGCCTGCAACGTCTACCTCGTGTGCGTCGCTCTTAAGATGGTCATCCTAACCTTCAAGATCTTCGAGTTTGTCGACGATTACGTGAAGGGAGCTTTCGTCTTCTTCCGCTATCTGAACGTCTATTCCAACTTCCTTCAGGTTCTCAAGTCATCGCTCCACTTCTTCATTCTGATGATCTACAACAAGCGACTGAGAGGGATCGTTCTGAGGGCCGTGCAGAGGAAACGCGCCGAGCAGTGACTCCCTCTTTGACCCTCCTCCTCTGCCCCCTTCCAATTGCAATATTCTAATCGCTTTAAGTAATTTCTATTACCAGACAATCGAGGCTCTCTTGCACTAGGATGGTTCCCATGGAGCACCAAAGTTCTAATCAGAACACAGGATGAGTCTTTGAAGAGACTCTTACGTTACTATGAGGTTCCCCGGTTAAAGGGCCCTAGTTAAACTATAATTTATCTCACTCAGACTCCAATTCATGACATTGTTTATTGTTTGTCAGACGATCCGTTTAAATCATACTGACGGATACCCTTGCACAGTGTTATTATTTTAATTGCGCAATATTCCAAATTTATTTGTTATTATTAAATTAATAAATTATTAATACACTTCAGTGATCATAGATATGGGTTTTATATCTATATAGGGCAGATATAAATACTATTTGGATATTTTGAAACTTTAGTCAATTCCTGTTTCCAAATTTTAATTAGCATTTTCAGCAGCACTGTAAAGGTATACCCGAAAGTTTCATAATCTCCAATACTGTGGGATGTATCACTTAAATGAGAAACTTAGGCTACCGCTTTAGGGCTCGAAATATTTATAAAACTTGGATGACACAAAATGTATGAATGATTGAAGTGGCACTGCGAAATGATCGGCTAATCATATGAATAATTTAGGAGTGTATGCTTGGAATTGTAATCCTATTCCACTGCTCCCCGACAAAAAGCCTTCAAGACTTATTCAGGAAGTAATCCTAAATATCTGACGCTTTCTTTTCTAACTGAAGACCCGCGCTTTTATAAATATGTTCTTAGAGAGGAAAACGACATTATTTGGAAGGTTTTTGCTGAAGGTTATCATTATTAGGCCTATTCTATGAACAAACAGATTGAGCTCTTAGAGGCTAACTTATGTTAGACAGATTGAACCGGCATGTTTATAGGCACTTTACTAAGACGTCAAACTATTCCCTTCTGACCTACCTTGTAATATAGCCTACAGTGTCTTTCCTTATGACTGGTATTATAGGCCTAAGCCATAATGATCACGGTAAAATGCACACTTTTTTCAGATTTGCACACTTTTCGTGAAATAAAACATCGTGTTAGTTTTCAGTGTGTAAGTAAGTAAATATGTGTTCTTTACAATGTTAATCGTTTTCCTGCCTTTCCTGTACAGTTTAAATGCTGCTAGAAACTAAGTTTAAAGGACTCTACTAGGGCTTGTATAGGCCTATTGTATAACGTAACTAATTTTTATTTCATTGCACGTGATAACAGAGTTCTATAGGGTATGCATAACAAATAATACACATACATCTATTGCCACATTTTCCTGTTATTAAAGGAGTATATATATATATATAGACCCTACCTACATTCAGTTGAATGGAGAAGAAATATCTTACAGATACGACTATCAACCGTAGGTAGGATCATATCATGGGAGCCCGAAAATATCTTTGTAGGAGGTGAAAACTCAAGGATCGCGATCAAATGCTTTAACGTAAAAGGTAGAGTATTTCAAAATGTAAATACATTACATAGGCCTTTATCAATGTTGTGTCGTTATATTTACAGATGATTACATGGTTATACGCTGTATATATTAAAATTTAAAAAATTCTGTTCTTGTTTAAAGTTAAATTCTCCAATTTCACTTTGTGTAACATTAGCATAATCAGTTCAAAACATTTGATTAAACGTCACTGCTGAGTAGCTAAAAATAATTGCCAATTTTCCAGGAAGTGCCCCCCCCCCCTTTGTTTCTGTGTGCTGGCGCTCATGTTTCGGATGAGCAGTGGCGACGCCTGGAAGATTCCTTTTTCATGGCTGGCAGAAACAAAGACTTCACCAAGAACGATTCTAGTATGCTTAATATGAAAGTTGAGTTGAGGTCAGCTGCTGAGGTTCAAGGACATTGTGTCAAGGACATTGTGTCAAGTGTGGCATGACAAAGATGATGACAGTCGCCCTCCTCCTCTCTACAGATTTGAGACTGGCGCCATCACAGATAGGATACTATTCAAGGGTATTACTGTAGGAGCCTGCAGGCGAGAGGCAAACTGCCGAGAACGGCTTCAGGTTGAATTTACAGGACCATTGAAAGCTCGTGATACTCTCAGTGTTGGCTGCTATGATTATTATGATGATGACGACGATACTGATGATGGTTAATATGGATAATAAAGCAGATGATACAGTGTTGTTGTTGCTCATCATGTTGATAATATGACACACACACAGACACACACAATGAGCTTAATATTGATTTAATGCTCTAAGACCGTATAGCCTATGCTTCTTCGGAGGAGTGGAGGCCTGTAGCTTTTTTCAAATGCGATTTCAATAGAAAAAGTCTTGTTTCTAACCAATAATTATAATTTCGTTATCTTACTTCCTAATAACTTTAATCTTGACGTTTCTTGAATCGTATGAACTAATAGGCCTATAAACATGCCAGTCCAATCTGTCTAACATAAGTTAACCTCTAAGAGCTCGATCTGTTTGTTCATAGAATAGGCCTAATAATGACAACCTTCAGCAAAAGTCTTCCAAATAATTTCATCTTCCTGTTTTCCTCTTTAAGAACATAATTTATAAAAGCGCGGGTCTTCAATTAGAAAGTAAAGCGCCAGATTTTAGGATTAATTCCTGAATAGCTGCTATAGACAGTGCTCGTGAAAAACTTTTCAAATAACTGATCTAAGCCTTTGCTTAGGAGAGCTGACTAAAGCTTTCACGACGATGCAAGTTGCTTTCACTCTTTAACGCCCATTACGAATAATTGGATTCTACAACTTCGAGATGCGGTCTACTTACGAAAAATCTATTTTTATAATTTTTATACTCCAGTGATATTGTATTCTATTACTCTGATTGAGAACTGTTCTACGCCGTTGTGGAGAGCTGCTACGAAATGCCCACAGCAACAGGAATAAACCCTGAGCTAATCTATATTATTTACATGACATAATGGTAGAAGCTGTATAATGTACACGACAGATTTAATCCATTTGGTGAAGATACAGGGAAACGTCACTGCGACCACAAGAATAGACTGAAAAATTAAATAGAAATGAGTCGAATAGGCCTACATTTGATAATCCCTTGTATTTTTCGTCTGTATAAGCTATATAGACAAACAAATTTTTCCTTTGCTTCTGTCTCTGACCCTAATAGATTGCTTCCAATTGCTTTATTTCTTCTTCTTTCGTACTTTTGAGGCCGATTCTATACGTGTAGTTTGCTAATGGGGTAACGCTATTTGTCAGATAAAAGTCACGAGATCAGTGAATAGAATTGTTTATAAATATTATGTTGCCCATCGGTTCTTATATCAACTCATGTCCGGTTATTAGTTAGATATCGGTAATTCGGTATATTGAGATTGCTGATGAGAAAGGAGAACAATCGGGTGGACGTGTTTCTTGGATAACAAGAGTTCACGAAAATAATAATTTGGGCTGCGAGTAGGCTATTGCAAAGAATCGAACGTTAGTGAGAGAACTTGAAGGGGAAGACATAATTTTTCACCTTGATTTCCCATCAGTGATTTCCCTTGGTGACTTCCGCGTATTAACATTATCGTCCTTCCTGCTTCGTGTTTTGAACATTTTCATCACTCATCCCTCTTCTTATTTTGATATTAAAATGTTCATCTTACATCCAACTTCATGTTTTTTATGAGCATTTTCATCCTTCATCTCATAAGGGGATCTCTGTGGATGCTAGGGAGATCACCGATGCGGACGGAAGTTACCGGGGAGAGGGGCATCATCGAGAGAATCGCTGGGAGCCTGGGGAGATTCATTGGAGGGGAAGCACCGGGGGATCACTGGGGGAGGGAAATTTGCAGAGAAAAATCGCCTTTGAAGTAGGGTAATAAAGGCAGGTCGAAGCTAAAATGCATGCCAAAGTAAGGTCAAAGAAGGTCCTTACCAGCATTATAATTGGCATTACATGCAGATGTGAACCTATGTAATTGTTCATGCTTCCCTGAGTTTGAATTCTTACAGACTATGAAGTGCTTGGTGCACGGAAACCACGATGCTATCGATCACAGTGTGGTCAAATCTTTGAAGTCGATAACTAATGAACTGAACACAGCTAACCTCCTTCTCTTCGTTGCTCAATAACATCAGAGGAAATTGAGTTGCAGAGAGGCAGAGAGGGAGCGCGAGAAAGGAGAGGTGGATTTACGGGGAGAAAGAAAAAAGCGAGAGGAGAGAGTGGAAAATAAGAATTTGTGAAAGAAAAAGAGATACTGTATAAATGAGAAGAGAGAGAGATCTATATCTATATCTAGGGAAAGAAATATCGAGAGAATGAGATATCGAGGGAAAGAGAGAGAGAGAGAGGAGGGGAAGAGATATCGAGAGAAAGAGACAGAGAGGAGGCGAAGAGACAACCGAAGCATCGCATCAATTCAAACTGACTCGTTTGGACGATAGTCAATAATCAAATTTCAATTGATATGATTAATTATAAGGAAATATTTCGTCTGAATGAGGTCCACACATCCTCTAGCCTTCACATAAGTAGGTCTGTACACAGTGTATAGGTCTATAAAATTCAATACTTGTTTAATAGCCTAGATATTACCCAATACGTTTCCTGGGTCGTGTTCAAAGACAGTTTTGTACAAACTGTTGTCGCTCCCCATTTCCTGTAGCCGAGACCACATACTTTAAGCTAATTTATCTGAAGTACCCTGACTTCGGTGTCTGTGGAGAGGAGCCTTGCTTATAGTAATTGACTGACATTGAGTTCTATATCATCTCTAGAAATAGAATAATTTCCTTCGCCGTCTCGGATATAGATCTAATTAATTATAAGGAAGAAGATTTTATGTACGGAAGCAGATTGCGTGGCAGAGAAAAAGAATCGGAATTACTTCCATCCTTCAGTGTGTGTCACAAGATTAGTATAATAACAGTTGAGAATGGCAGAGTGTATATATACATCTGTTGCGACGTAATTTGGCAGAACTTTGTTTTGCTTACACTAGAGTTTTGGGGGGGCATCGTCCTCGACCTTCGACCTATCAGTAAATCGTACATAGCCACGTAGATGACCCTGACTAGTGAGACCTCGGATCGTTAAGGTCTCCTTTTTGCCTTTTTGTATTCTTGCCTTTATATTGATCATGCGACACTGACAGAGGTGCCCGACTATAGTGGGATGAATGTCCCTTTGGAGCACTTTCTTTTGTAAGTGGTCTGTTTTTTTACATGCTTGTAGGCCTAAATACGCACACTGAGAGTAATTGCTGTTAAGTTGCTAAGCGCAACGTTGCGTATATTAGGGCTTAGGCCTATGCTGTTGAAGATTACAATAAAGATTACTTGACTTGATCATATTCTTTCGGAGCAATGAGAAACCTATGAGAAACCTAAATAATGTCATTATTTTAAATAGTCCAGTTATTTCGGATTTTCGGTGAAGATAATTGTTCAGTTGTTCTATGTGTCAGGCCCTACAATAAATCTAGTGATGCACAAAAGTAATTCTGGCCAATTGCATTCAGTTGCGACTCTGGGAAGATTCATTGAATGGGCGCTATACAAATTCCTGAAATTAATTAATTAATTAATTAAATATGACCTACATATAATTCGATGCGATGCGCTGTTGGACAGATGTGGAATAAAGCATACACAACATGTTCAGCCGAACAAGGCCCTTCAGGGGCCCCAACTCCCCCCAAGCACACAAAAGAACATTTTTATTGAAGAACTATCTAGAAAAGCCTACATATTTTAGGCCCCTTTATAATATTATATTATATTTCAGAGAATATAAATGTAACCGAATATAGAAGAAACAAGTAATATTGGCAACTACGTATATATTAGAAGTCGGATCTGTTCAACGTTTCTCTCGTCTAATCGAATCGACCACAATGACAGATCGTCGGGTAGACACTAATTCCTATTGACAGATCTCGTCTGCTCCAATTAACCGACATAATAAGACCACCATCCTCTAGACGTCACATATACGTCATCCTAGACGTCACGGGTGAGCAGTGGATTCCCGTTCTACTGTCTAGAATGCAAAGTTTCTATGGAAACGACAAGCGACTGCAATGGAGAAACACTGGCATACCGCGTCTAGTGATGATCTCCAAAAATAGCTTAATATGTTCCATCATAATGGCTGATCTTCAATTGTTAATGCCTAGCGTAACGTTCTGTGAGTTACGCATGCATGAAAGACGCTATCTATGACTAACGGGAGTCAAACCTCAGACTTCGACAGAACGTTACCTCTAAAAATAGACTATCTATTCTGCGGTCTGAATAGCACGATAGTAGTTGCATGTACTTTGTAGACAACAGCTACAGTTCCAAGAAAACAAGAGCGATAGTTTTGCATTTAACTATAATCTCTCTCTCTCTCTTCCTCTCTTCCTTAAAAGCTGTTACGTTGACGATCAGGTCTCTTCTTCTTTTCCTTATCTTGGTCCTATATGCCCCGTGGTGACCAGTCAGGAAGAACGGGCCTCTATTCGCTTACCTGCGTAGCTGGTGGGCCTATTTAATTGCCTCTTTCGCCCTTGCATGTAGGTCCCCTCGAACACCTGCCTCCTGCGTTAGCCAACGCTTTCATGGTTCGTCATATTAAGCCTCTGCACCTGGCGTAGCGCCCTAGGTGGTTCATCGTCCAAAGCCTTCTCCACTGATGGCGCAATCCTCTACTTGTTCACTCTCCCACCACAATGAGGGGCCGGTAGGATATTGGGGAGGGGTAATATACACGCTCGAATCGTCGCTCGGTAGCGTATGGTGGCTATCGTATCGAATTGACAATCGAGGGGTCAGGGTTCAAATCCACCCGTCAAAGCATTTAGTTTTTGTTCTGGCATGATAAAAGAGAAAAGAACTGGCTCCCACCCTCAAGCTAAGAAAACAATTTTGTATAAGTTTCGTATAATTTATCTATAGCGAGGCCTTCTTCAGGATTTGACAAGTGATTGTCCTCTTCTTTACCTCCTTTCTTTGTTTCTTCCTCTATTCGCTTACCTGCCTAGCTTTAGGGCCGAATTAACCTCTCGGGGGCCCCATGCTAATTGTACTCGAGGGGACCCATGCTCGTTATTTTCAGGGGCCCCCGTGTCTAACTGAAGGCGGAACTTTTGGGGTGCCGTCACATATTCCTACGTAAAAATCAACTGGTACCTACAAACAAACATTGATGAGATTATTATATTTTTTCCATAAAGAAGTTGAGTCAAAAGAGAGAAATACATTTGTCCTGTACAATTGGATGCATGACTGGTACTGCCATTTAAAAGTTGCAATTTCTTCATGTAAATTCTTGTCTAAACCACAATTAGGACCTGATCTGTTTTAAAACATTATTTCATGCAATAAATCGTAATCGTTCTACTTTCGGGGGCCAATGTCGGAAGGGGGCCCCATGCTCTGAGCACAATGAGCATACTGGTTAATCCGGCCCTGCATCGCTTACCTTTGTGAATTACTTAAAAGGCGCTCTACAAATGCTTATATACATACCTATAGGTCTTGCGAATATATATATATATATTATATATATTATATATATAATTTACATATATTATTTACTCTAAAGAGCTGTTCTAATGGAAAACCACAAGGTTTAAAAACCACTCCAGTATTAGACTTTTACTTTAATTACGTAGTATCTGATACCTGTGATATCCTATATACATGTAGTAGGCCTATAATATTACAGGTCTACAATATACATGGTACATTATCTCGGGTAACTAAATAATAATATTAGGCTAACTGTTGGTAGCCTGATTGGGGACGAGGCTTCAGGTACATGTAGGCCTATAGAATACGTAGAGAATTGTTGGTAGGCCTGTTGTTCTGATTATATTCAAGAACCTCGGCGAACATCTGTCTCTCCGATAAGAAAAAAACTATGTCTGTTTAGTTTTATCAACTTTCTTAAAAGCTCTTAACAGTCTTTGTGCGTTTCGATGGAATCGGTTTCAGCAGTTTCACTGTCGTCTCTTGAATGCCGGCTATCTGATATTATGGATATGCTTTTAAGCTTCTTCACATCAACTTGAGTCCGTCTCATGCGTTTCCATCCTTTGGACCGAATTCGTCTTTGAACACTCTTCCGTTGCACCGCTTGAATAATTTGACTCTGCTGATCAAACTTTCTCCTCCGACGAAAAACTCAGACCAGCTAATGTCTGCAGCAGTCTGTTAGCATAAAAATATTGTTATGTGTTGACCCGCAGAAGGAGAACACGTCACGTGTTAGGCGGATCGGTTCTTCGACATTTCGGTGACGCGAGACATGTTTTTTTCTCTCTTGAAAGTATTAGACCTACATATCCTTCTATTGTTATAAATTACAGAAAACATGACACTGTTGAGAGAATGTTGGTTGACAGAATCCCACATGTCGTTCACTGCATGCAAGACTCGAAGGAAATAGAAAAAGAGGCAGACCAAGACAATGTAGGAGATGACATCACCTGGACTAACACTGAGAGGGAACAATTGACTTGACGCATGACCGAGAACAATGGAGATAATTTATTTGTACCAATTA